>LPNX010850317.1:332949-430965 GCA_001517045.1 Pseudotsuga menziesii
CGTTCTCAGGATCCTCCTCTCAAACGGGAGTTAAGCACGAGGTAGTGTGAGCAGTTATCTATAGGGATGACCCCTAGTCATAACCGAGTAGCACCAGAGATATTTCTAGGATTATATTCGTATCTAGGGGCTCTTTTGAGAGTTTCGGGCTTTGCTACCCTGCCCATACAGTCAATCCCGCCTGCGACTGTCTTCCTGACATTGGATTATATTGAGGTGACCTTAGTGAACTTACCTAGGATATCGAGGGGGTACTTGTAGAGGTTATTCTACAGGTGTCCCAGCCAGGTTGGGGTCGGACAGCACAGTCGCTTTACGCGTTGAAGCTGAGGGCCACAATAATTGGTTACGTACCTCCGCTTGTTGTGTATGGGAGTCTTAGGCCTCTCCTAGGCGAGACATACCTGCTTCATTCGGGAGCTCACTTATCCAGCCCTTGTTTGCTTACATTTGGCTTTAGATTTTATTAGTGATTTCTCTGTGCATGCTAGTTGGCCTAGGGTTTACGTAAATAGAGAGTCTTTTCTATTTTTTTTTTGAGTCATTGTGGATTCGAGTGCGGTTCGGCGCCGTTCTCGTCAGTTAGTAGGACTTCTGGCTTCTACTTCTCCTCCTCCTTTGGGAGAGAGACCTAGATAGTCTAGGTGGACTATGTCACACACTGATTCACACACCATGGAGGATCATTCAGAGACTATTCCTGAGCCACCTCCTCCCATTCGTATTGACAATGGGGAATTTACTCCTACATACGATCCTTCACCTGACCTAGCTGAGTTCAGTCTTGTGATTTCCCAGATAGGATCTTTGCACGATAGACCTACTCACCCTAGGGCTGATTCCCCGTTGACACATTACTGGTATGGAATGCCGAAAGATGCCGAGACTCAATTTGAACCTGCCACCACTAGCTACGGTAGTTATGCTATGACTGGTTTTCCTATGCACAATTTGACATTTCATGGCGAATCCGACTTTGAGCCTAGCACTATGCCTAGGGGAAATCCCATTCCTTACCTTGCGGAGAGGTTTGGGAGTACTAGTCACATTGCACCTTTCGTCCCAGTGGTGGAAGCTACATCTCATCTCCCTCCTAGGTCTAGGGTTAGCAATCCGATTAGGATACCAAGTCCGAGACGGGTGACGATAGGCGGTAGTACATATCTTATTACTCAGATTCCTTCGTCCTTGGTTTCGATTTCTTCAAATGTACATCCTCCACCTTATCCACGTGGTCCTTCGAGCCGATATATGGCTACGAGTCAGGTCCATACTGCGGTTACTAGGCCGATTGTGTCTCAAGTTCATATACCACCCGCTGCTTCGGGAGGCTATATTCACACTTATAGTGGTTAGCTTGTTACGTCCAGAGCGTATATACCTACTTCCGATATGTATGTTCCCCCTTCTGGAGCTTATCTTCCTACCTACAGAGTGTCACATGGGACATCGCATGCGATGACCTATGGACCTTATTACGGGACGTAGTATGGATAGGTTTCTTCACCTTACGGAGTCAGGTATCAACAACCTGCTTACTCTCCTAATTACGGCCTAGTAGCTCCTACTAGTCAAGGTCCACCTTACTATGGTACTTCCACATCACCCTATACGGGTCAGACAGGAGGAGGACACTATGGCCAAGGCCATGGTGGTGCTCAAACCTATGTGAACCAGGGAGTGGTCCATCGACCTCATCATCATAGGCTCCCTTTCCTCGCGACGCTTAACCTTCCTGACTTATCGAGACTTATGAATGATCCCATGGCTCATGACCCGGCTTGGCCGGCTGTCCCTACCAAGATTCGTTTGGACATACCTAAGTTCGAAGGAAAATTGGGAGAGGATCCAAACGAACACATTACCATGTTTCACCTTTGGTGCTCTTCGAATTCATTACATCAAGACTCAGTCTGCTTGCGGCTATTTCAACACACCCTCATGGGGCCTGCTGCAAAATGGTATATAGAGTTACCAAAGGGAGCTTTTACCTTGTTTGACGATCTTGTGATGAATTTTCTTAATCACTTCCAGCTACTAGTGCGCTATGACGTTGGTACTGAACTCTTGTCGACATTTCAGCAAGATAAAGCCACCGATATTTCTGATCATATTCAGGAGTGGCATAGATGGAAGAGATTAATTAAAGATTTTATATCGCCGGAGTTCCTTCTCGAGTGGTTCCTCAAGTCTTTATTGCCATATATTGCGAAGGATGTTTCCACATCCAAAGTGCAGAATGAGGAACAAGCAATCTTTAGGGCGTAGGAACTTGACTTGATTTATGCTCAGTCTGGTTTGTTGTATGAGATTATTCCCAATGCTCCTCATTCCAGTGTCAATCCCAAGGTCAAACCTGGACCACATGCCGATGGCATTGTGGGTTGTGCAAGTGCGAAACCTGCAGATTCGGTTGCAAAACAAGTTAGTCAATTGTCGCTCAACCAGTATGCTTCGGGAAAAGCTACGGCTTCGTCTCAACCCACCCAAAGGGTGAATGTACTTTCTATGCAATTGTCAGACCAGAAGGGTAACCAGCAGCCCAGACGGAATAGAAGAAAGGATAATAATAATAATCGAAAGGGTGGGAATAGGAATGAGAATGCTACCAATAATGACAAGAACAGTCAGAATGCTGGCGGGGACAAGCAAGCGAAATGTAAGGTTAAGTTCCCTTGCAAGCTATGTAAGGATGATCACCTCACTTACTTGTGCCCTCGAATTGATGAATCTTCGAGACTCTTAACACAAGGCCTAGCTGTGCTAACGAACCCTTTACCACAAAACTAGAATATGAACTCGAAGTCCCAGGAGCAATATAGTGAGAATGATCCACCAGGGACTAGTGCTCGTGGGTGCATTAACATGGTCCGTGCTGCCAAGGTTGTGACTCGTGCGAAAGATTATGGATCGTCACAACCCAACCCAAGCAAAGAACCCAATCCACCAGGAACCCCTTTGTGCATTGAGAAACCTGCGGATAAACCTGAGGCTGCACCTTGCATTCCTAAGGGGGTACTTAAGCGCTCGAGGCATAATCCAAATGCCCGAGCCGCCCAAAATTATTCAGTTGTCGAGGATTTGGGCCATACTCCTTGTGCAATGTCTGCATTAGAAGTGCTTTAGAGTTGTCCTTCACAAAGGAAGGCTTTTCTTTTTGCTCTTGGTGTGAACGGTGATGATTCTTCCTCAGTGATCAAATTTGAAACCGCAGGACATCAGCCTCGCTTGCCCTACTATGTGTCACTTTTGGTACATGTATAATGTATTAATATGATTGTCAAGCGTACTGTGATTGTCGAGGGTGCTGCTGCATCTGTGATGTATTTTTCCTATTGGAAGGGTCTTTGTTCTCCTGAGTTGTCGAAATCAGTGACTATGTTAACTACATTTTATGGGAGATATTTTAGGCCGCATGGCATCCTTCCGTCCCTTAAATTCTGTTTGGGGGGGAAGACCGTTGCGATAGAGGTTGAGGTGGTTGATG
Organism: Pseudotsuga menziesii; assembly: GCA_001517045.1. Lineage (NCBI taxonomy): Eukaryota > Viridiplantae > Streptophyta > Pinopsida > Pinales > Pinaceae > Pseudotsuga > Pseudotsuga menziesii. The sequence goes on from LPNX010850317.1 coordinate 336,437, forward strand.
CGCCCCTCGACTAAAATCTCTTGTTGGGTAGGAACTGGATGTATAGTATGCAAGCCGTTGCTTCTTCCTTGTTCCATGTTGTATGCTTTCCACATAACGGGAAGATTGTAATGATTGATCAAATGACATTCAAGAATTCCCCTGTTACTGCATCTTCGGGAGCTTCGGTCCCGATCATTGAACACTCTCAACCGGCAACTGGGAGTGTGGGTGTAGGCATGTATCGATCCCTCATGGGAAGCTTTAGTTGTCCTACATCGGTCCTCATGATAGGATCTTGTTCCAATAAGGCTTCGACTTCTACGAACTCAGTGTCTTTTCGCACGACTCATATGGAAGATCCTTGGATTCTTCCTACACTGAGTATTTCAAGTGAGCCTATCGAGACCAACGTGCCGCTTCCTGCAGCCATGATAGATTATCAAGCCAATCTTAAGAATGTTGCAGAGCCTTGTTCTTCCTCTTCGCGGACGGAAGAGGAAGACCCCTATGTGCTACCGGCATGGGTAGTACAGTCTTCTCATGCCCACGACTGCCTTGATACGGTTTTCCCTTCAGATGAAGTGATCGTCGAGGCTATGTTGGGTGTTGAGCTGCCATGGGAGGAACTTCATCATAGATCATATTTCCTTCCACCGCTTGACCGTTTGGAGCATGAGGATTATAGGGAGATTCTTAGTCAGAGAGTTGGTAGTCCCATGCTTCCATTAATCTCTCCTGGTCAAATGGATGATGGAAACATGGTGAACATATCTTCCACAATTTCTATCAACATCTCTCAAAATCCTGGCACCATTGAGAATGTCTATATTGGGGCGGAATGTTCCCATGCTGAGATTCTCAAATATATCGAGCTATTCAAGGAATTCCGTGATATTTTTTCTTGGTCTTATGATGTGATGCTAGGTATTGACCCTTGGATTGTCGAACATGAGATTAAGACTTACCCCAACGCTAAGCCTGTTCGACAATGTTTACGCGCCGTGAATCCTAGGAAAGCACCCGCCATTAAGGCAGAGATAGAGAAGCTGTTGAAAGCCAGTTTCATCTATCTTGTTCTTTTGACAGAGTGGGTTTCAAACTCCGTTCGGGTGGATAAGAAGCAGGGAGCGATCCGAATATGCACTGATTTCCGTGATTTGAATCGTGCCTGTCCTAAGGATAATTTCCCCACACCATTTATAGATCAGATTTTGGATGAGTGTGCGGGTAGTGAGGTGTTCTCCTTCATGGATGGATTTTCCGGGTATAATTAGATCCAGATTAAACCTGAGCACCAACACAAGACTGCATTTATTTGTCCTTGGGGAACATTTGAATATTGAAAAATTCCTTTCGGCCTTAAAAATGCCGGAGCTACATTTCAACGGGCGATGACCTTGATTTTCCACGATCTCAAGTCTATTATTGAAGTATTTTTGGATGATGTCGCTGCTCATTCTCGTATGAGAATGCGTCATCCCTATCACTTGAGATTGGTCTTCAAAAGATGCCAGCACTATTCAGTTCGATTAAATCCTCATAAGTGCATCTTTTGTGTGAAGTCAGGTCGTTTACTAGGATTCATCATTTCAAAGGAGGGCATAAGAGTCGATCCCTTAAAGGTTGAGGCAATACTTCAGTTGTCTCCCCTGAAGAACATTCGTCATCTTCATTGTTTGCAAGGTATGCCAAAATTCTTACAAAGATTTGTTTTCAACTTTTCCAATTTGACTAGAGGCTTCATGCGTCTCTTGAAGAAGGATACTCCCTTTGAATGGGATGAGCGAGCCTAGGAGTCCTTCGATGCACTTAAGCGAGCCCTAGCATCAGCCCTGGTGATTAGTCCTCCGGATTATAGCCATGATTTTCTATTATATGTGGCCGCGTCTTTAGAGACGATTGGTATGGTGTTGGTTCAGGAGGATGAGGAGCTCCAAGAGCATGTCATATATTATTTGAGTTGAAACCTTATTGATGCAGAGATTCGTTATTGTCATGTCGAGAAGCTTGCTTTAGCGACCGTACATGTGGTTCAGCATTTGAGACATTATATTATCCTTTGCTAGACCTTGGTTGTGGCCCATGTCAATCTGTTTCAGTTCGTTCTCACACGAAGGATGATTGGGGGAAAGTATAATAAATGGATTGTCATTCTGCAAGAGTTCGATCTCAAATTTGTTTTGGCAAAGTCGAAGAAGTCGTTAATTTTTGCAGAGCTTATATCGGATTTCCCGAGCGAGGCCGAGGAGTTGGTTTGTGAAGATACGTTTGTCGATGAACACATCTTCTTAATCTCAATGTCTGACCCATGGTATGGAGATATCATAGTATATCTGCAAACATAGAGGACCCCTACTCACCTCTCGCGAGATGAATGACCACGATTACATCACATCTCTAAGAACTACCTTATAATGGACAATACTTTGTACCGCCATGGGGTAGATTCCATTTTACGACGTTGTTTAACTCATGAGGAGGATGAGGTTGTGTTGAATGATTGCCATAGAGGGGCGTGTGGTGGTCATTTATCTGGGCTTTCTACAGCTCAAAATATTTTGAGAGCGGGTTATTTCTGGCCGTCGATCTTTAAAGATTGTGTTAATGCGGTTAAGAGGTGCCACCCTTGCCAGGTGTTCACACGAAATATGTGCTCAAAGCCTACCCCATTACATCCCATTATCACCGCCAGTCCCTTCACCAAGTGGGGGTTCGATTTTATGGATCGCAACCCAGCTTCAGTTGGGGGGAACCATCATATTATAGTGGCTGTGGATTATTTCACGAAATGGGCCAAGGCAATTCCTACAGTAAAATATGATGGTGAGACAGCCGCTCACTTCGTATTCAATCAAATCATTACTCGGTTCAGGATTCTGAAAGAGATTGTCACTGACCATGGCTCGCACTTTCAGAACCGTATGATGGAAGAGTTGGCATCCAAGATAGGGTATAAGCAAGAGAACTCCTCTTCTTACTACCCCAAGCGAATGGACAGGTTGAAGCAGTGAATAAATCACTTAATTCCATTCTCCAATGAACCATTGCACAGAGCAAGATGAATTGGCATATTATGTTATACACTGCTTTGTGGGCATATCGAACCGCAGTTAAGACTGCCACTGGTTTTTCTCCATATTAGCTTGTGCATGGAGTGGAGTCGATATTGCCGGTTGAATGCTAGATTCCTTCATTGAAGCTAGCTGTGGAACTCTTACCAGCCACTTCACCTTTGGAGGAGCGTTAGGTCCACCTTGAGCAACTTGATGAGCAGCGTCGAGATGCCTTGGTGGCTCTAGAGGTTAATAAACGTTGCGTTAAGGTCCAATACGACAAGTCTGTCTGTCCAATATTGTTTAGTGAAGGAGACTTGGTCCTTTTGTGGGATCAATCGAAAGAACCATTGGGGGCAGGGAAATTTAATCCTATGTGGCGTGGTCCTTACGTGGTCAATCGTGTCTTAGAGAAGGGTGCCTATGAGTTAGTCGATTATGAAAGCACAGATTTGGCAGAGCCTAGAAATGGGCTCTAAAAAAATACTATGCATGATCTTTAGCCAAGGCTGCTTGTTGTATATTAGTGTACAACTTTGCATAGTTAGGTATTTTTCTTATCGTGATCGGGTTTGTGATTAGTTTTCATTTCTTTTGGCAAAAGTCAATGGAATCTTCCACCTACATAGGATTCGCGGATGGTGCAAGCCGTCACACTCAGCACTCAGCCTCTGCTGCTTGGGTGATTTATACTCCTATGGGTCAGGTAGTGTCTTCAGGAGGTGTATGTCTATGGCCATCTTCCAACAATGTTGCTGAATATATCTTTGTTATCGAGCTTCTACGGGATGCCATTTGATATGGCGTTCTATCTCTTGAGGTACGTCTTGATTCGGAGTTAGTAGTGTCATAGCTCAATGGTTTGTACCATGTTAGAGGTATGACGTTATTGAGAATATTCTTACGTGTGAGATTGTTAGAACGACAATTTGACAGTATCACATATATACACATTCCAAGAAATGATAATCAAGTTGCTGACTCATATGCTAACAACATGTTAGATTGGCATTTGTTTCTTTCATAATAAATTAATCACAAACGTTTTTACACATGTAAATAAATAAACCGATCACCATAAAACCTTTTATATATATAAAAAATGTGGTAATACATAGTGTCATAAACAAAAGTGGAGCTTTCAAAGCTTCCATCATATAATACATGATCGTACAAATCATATACACTCCCAGGTATCTAATCTTGTGGAGGAGGAGGGTTGTGATCATGATACATCACTATGACTCTATCTAGCCGCCGGAATAAATGCACCCATGCGCGTGGCACACCCACCACCTGTCACTGCATGGCCTCAGGCAAGTCCTCTACTTGCACCATGAGAACTCTATGAGTCAGTCACACAAAGTTGGTATGAATGCTCTGGAGCATTCACTCTGCATCCACATCTGTGATGTCATCCCCTCTTCCCCTCCGTCTATGACATGGGAAGCCCTATGGTCGTCGTGGTCCCACATCTGCACATGAATAGTAGATGTCACTATGTGTTGTCATGCCAAAACATGTCTTTTGATTCCACATAATCAAAGAAAATACAAAAAAATTAAATAACTCAAAAAACTTTTAACAAAAAAAAAGAGTGAGAGTCAAGATTCGGTACCTATCTCTCCATATTCCGATCTTGGTGGCAATGGCATGTCCGGATCCCCCCAGAAATCTATCCCTCCATAGGGGTAGTCATCTATTGCAACAATCTGTCATCACCACCATGGAAAGAAGTCAGCTAGATATGGGTTGGCCACCTTACCACCCCCCAGTCTGCGCATCACATCTTCCCAATGCCGTTGGGCTGGATCTCAAACCCCATGGAGAGGAACGTCCACTCTAGGGCTCAATCCTGGAACACACTCGAAGAAAAACGTGCTCAAAATGCTGCTAAACCTGAAGTTCTGTATCCTGCCTTCCTTACACTCATTGAGCTGGTGTTTCATGTTGCTCAGTAGTGTAGTACTCTAGTTGTATATGGTCGGTCTCATACACTCCACTGCATAGAACATCAGTGGCCGCGAGGCCTGATGGAGTGAGGCTAAGCCTGCTATCCTACCCAACATCAGTAGTATGGCCTTTAGGCCCAGCACCTGTATAGCATTGGTGGGGACTTGACTTCTCACCTTCTTAGTATCTGGGTAGCAGTACATAGCTACATACTCATCGATAGTAAGCCCACCGCCTGGCCCACCTCGGGAACGAAGGTTCACCACCTCCCCTCATCTAGATAGACCTGTGATAAAATATATGTCTTCCACCTCTATGGTGAGAGACATCCCATCTATCTGGAAGGACTCTGAGTTTGGATCCCAATAGTCTACCAGCATCTCTAGCAGTCTTGGTTTGGCCCTCAGACCACCAAGACACCAAAACTTGTAGAGTTCGCATGCTTGAAGAGCTTGTTGAGCCATCACATCGACCCTTACAGCTTCCTCTACTTCACCATGCTCATGCTCTCTCCATTCTAGCACCATCTTGCAAGATAAATTGCCACATTGCCCATTAGATTCTTATAAATTCACTTGCGTGTCGTCATACGCGACTGTTTTGCAAACAGCCGCGTATGTACGCGGTTTCTAGCCTCTTTTCCGCATATAGCCATCCCTATACGCGAAAAAAGATTCGATATCCGCGTGGGCCGCAGTGCTCATGTAGAGATGGCCTAAACAACCTCATTTCACCATGAAAATCAACAAAAATTATATTAAAATGCATGAGGAGAGCGTGAGTAAATACCTGGAAGAAACGGTTGTGAATTCCACCGGTTGGATCTCCTGGAATTTGGGGTTGAAAATCAGAGCTCCAATGGGTAAAAGTTTCAAATGATTTATATTTTTTACTATTTATAGAAAGAATTTCAAATATTTGAAAATTTTTACCCCCTTTCCTATAGTTTTGACAGTTTCTAACCATTTTGGACCATTTCTAACATAATTCGTGATGTAGAAGACCATTTTCAGTGCCGTTTTAGCCATTGGATTGACCCGTTCATACTGATCTCAGGTATAACATCTACACTGGCATATAGGTTAGGTTCACCACCATTTGCATTTTGCATGACCTTATGACCATGTCACCATGACCTTAGGTATGAACCCACTCTATTATGTCACGGAACCTTCTTGCTGCTTTAGAAGTGGCATAATACGAGTGGTAGAGCTTCACCTTACATGGGTACCCTAGTTAGCCCCTTATTTGCATTTGGTGCCCATGCCGACGTTTTCTCCTTTAGGGTGTGGGAGTCCGTTGTATAGTACTGCCATGACATTTCACAAGAGACTCATACTCCTCTTGATCTTATGCTGGCTTGTTTCACTCCGGACTCCCCCTATGTCAAGTTGTGAATGCATTATCATGAGCTTTTCCTGCCTTATTGAGCTTTATACCGGCTCCCTTGACATTGCATTTCAGCCATATAGCCCGAGCTTGTCTCATGTCTAGTCATGCAGAGCCATTTTTTATATCCTTCATAGCTTGATTTCCCTTTGTAGTGGGAGGGGATTTTCCCCTGAGTTTTGATATCCTACACATGTATCCTTGCATTGAGCATAGGTATGTTCCACTACTTGGAACTAGTTTGTTTTCCCTGATGACACTCGTCTCCTACTAGTTTGTAACTATAAAGCTAGTTTATTCTTTTTTCAAGCTTTTCAAATAACTGAAAAAGTCCCAAAAAAAAAAAATTTAAAAAACCAAAAAGCCTGACAAGGAAAGATGTTATCTTTGGCAGCTGTCGAGTCATGTCGCCTTCGAACAGAGCACTGTATATCACATCCATTGGATGGGTTATAGTTTGACTTTAGGAGTTGTACTCATTTATCTGAGTTTAACTCCACCGACTGGTTAAGCTTCCAGACCCTATGGAGCCTTTGTTGATGCCTCCTGTGTCACAGAGATGTCACAGTTTGTATATCGAGTCTATGCTTCCTTCATTCAGTCACCATACACCGTTATGCTCTTGTTCGAAGGAAGTTGAAACCTGTGTCGGCCATTCCCGGTACAGTTATTGGTTCGTGCACCTTATGATCGAGTCCTTCCACATTAGACAGCTTTGCTGAGTACCTCATGTTGGATGATGGGGGATGCCTTAATTCCCTCCTTCCAGTGGATTTCATCCCATCGACTTCAGATCATTTATTCTGGGATTGGAATCTAGAGTCCTTTTGAGTGCCTTGAGACTTGCAGTCATCAGTGGCAGGTTCTCTCACCATCGACAGTTTCTCGGGAATACATCAATGTCCCCTGATCGATGGATTCTCTCAAGTGTTTGACCTCAACACATCTATTCATACTTGTTAGTTTGCACTCTAGTACCTTGATTCCCATTTTCATTATCGGTGGGTAATCTCGCGTCTATTAATGGTATACATTAATGACCGGTAATTAGACGATGGACTACTATGTTCGACCTCGACACCTCTATTCGCATAGTAGGACATGTACTCGTAGCGGTTTGTGTAGAAGACTTTCCAGATTGGTGGCAGCTCTTATACACTACCTCCTTGATCGTGCCAGTGTTCATGATATTTGTGCTAGTGTTCATGATATTTTAGCTCTCGTGACTTGATACCAGTATATGATAGATATTTCCAGCCACTATGGAGATCTTGATCTATTGTATATCTTCAACCATTTTGGAGATCATGATCCTTTGTATATCTTCATCATGGAGATTCTGATGTATGTATATTGTACGTGGCGATGACCAGATATGTGATATCATGTATTATGCCTATTCATGGCCATTGTACTCTTATGTATCCGAGACTGCTATATGTACTTGCAGTTATATGCAGAGTTGTATTATTGTACTATGCTGATTGGGTGGCTGGTATTCCATTTGGGATCCTTCATCAATCCACTTCTGGGATGGACTTATAATGTATTTCGGCCATCGTATGACCCCTCTGACCTCACACATTAGGGGGCATCTGTTATAGCGGATTTCACCACTCTAGGTGAATCACACTTTGTATGGCCTTCCCCTATCCCACTGCAGACTCTTTAGACCCCATGGACCATATTTTATCCTTTGATGTTTCCTTGATCATCCCTAAAACTATATGAAAAATGATATACGCGGCTTTTTACCCGATAACCACGTACATACGTGGGTTTGACCCCTATAACTATATACATCGGGATGTGTGCATAATCCAAATCCTTTTGGAGTTTTCCTTGACATGTATCCGACTCATTCGACTCCTGGCCTTCCATATGCCTTGAGATCGCTCGGATTCGACCCTTCATTATCGCTTGTGAAGCTATATAAGGAACCCCTTGGTACATTGAAGGCATATAGAGAGATTGAGAGCAAAGAAACTATAGTCCATTATTGCCGGAATTTGTACTTGAGTCTGCATCCCTTTATCCCTTGGAACACTTTTGTGTTCTTCCCAAGCTTTCCTTTTGCTAGTGAGCTTGCTATCGTGAGATGGGGGATTGAGGTGGTGGAGGCCCAAGTGGGGGACTCAGTTTCTCGGGTTCGCAGACGTGCCGTCAGAGGTTGTATCTATCTTGTAATCTCTGATTTATATTAATGGAAATATCTTTTCTTGTCCAATGATGTGTATTTGATTAAATAGTGTATCCATTGGAATATGTCAAATGCTTTTACATTATTGATTATATATGCTAGAATAGATCTAACACCATGATATATAGTATGCTTGTATTGTTTACTTGTTGTTGAGGAAGTATTATATCAATTCCAGCTGAAGATTGGAAAGCTCAACGGGGATCTACTTCAACCGTCCGGAATAAGGTACGAGGTCTGATTCTTTAGTGTTAGACATTTTATTTCTATTGCATATTGGGAAAGATTGATTTCTGGAGTCAAAGCTGTCTATTGTGGTACCCCAAGCCATAGGAATTTCTCTCTGTAACGCCCTTGAGCTGTCTAAATCGACGACCATGTTAATTGCATTTGATGGGAGGTCATTTAGGCCACATGGAATCCTTCCTTCCCTTAAGGTCCATTTGGGAGGGAAGACCATTGTGATAGAGGTCGAGGTGGTTGATGCGCCCCTTGAATACAATCTATTGCTGGGTAGGAATTGGATGTACAGTATGCAAGCCGTTGCTTCTTCCCTATTTCACGTTGTATGTTTTTCATTCAACAAGAAGATAGTCACGATTGATCAAACGGCATTCAAGAATCTGTCTGTTACCGCATCTTCAGGAGATTCAATCCCGATCCTTGAACACTCTCAGCCGGCAATTGGGAGTGTGGGTGTAGGCATGTATCCATCCCTCATGGGAAGCTTTAGTTGTCTTGCACCGGTCCTCATGATAGGGTCTTGTTTCGGTGAGGCTTCGACATCTATAAGATCGGTGTCTTTTCGCATGAGTCATATGGAAGACCCTTGGGTTATTCCTACACCGAGTACTCCGAGTGAGCCCATCATGACAAACGTGTCATTGCCTGCAACTATGATAGCTTATCAAGCCAATCTTGAGTCTGTTGTAGAGCCTAGTCCTTCCTCTTCATGGACAAAGGAGGAGGATCCTTATGTGCTGCCGGCATGGGAAGTGTAGTCTTCTCACGCACACAACTGCCTTGATACAATTTTCCCTTTAGATGAAGCGATTATTGAGGCCATGTCAGGAGTTGAGCCACCATGGGAGGAACTTCATCATAGATCTTAATTTCTTCCCGAGCTTGGCCGCTTGGAGCGTGAGGACTTTAGGGCGGTTCTTAGTGAGAGAATTGGTAGTCCTATGGTTCCATTAAGCTCTCCTGGTCTGATGGCTAATGGAAACATGGATAACATATATTCAATGATTCCTATCAATATCTCTCGCGATCCTGGTAGAATAGAGAATTTCTATATTGGGGCAGAATGTTCCCATGTTGAGATTCTAGAATACACCGAGCTATTCAAAGAATTCTGTGATATCTTTGCTTGGTCTTACGATGAAATTTCAGGAATCGACCCTCGGATTATCGAACATGAGATTAATACTTATCCCAATGCTAAGCCTATTCGACAATGTTTACGTGCAGTGAATCCTAGGAAAGCACCCGCCATTAAGGCAGAGATAGAGAAACTGTTGAAAGCCAGTTTTATCTATCCCGTTCCCTTGATGGAGTGGGTTTCAATTCCCATTTCAGTGGATAAGAAGCAGGAAGTGATCTACATATTTACTAATTTTCATGATTTGAATCGTGCCTGTCCTAAGGACAATTTCCCCACACCATTTATTGATCATATTTTGGATGGGTGTGCAAGTAGCGAGGTTTTTTCCTTTATGGATGGCTTTTCTGGATATAATCAGATACAAATTAAACCTGAGGACCAACATAAGACTGCATTTATTTGTCCTTGGGGAACGTTTGCATATCGAAAAATGCTTTTTGGCCTTAAGAACGCCGGAGCTACTTTTCAGCGGGCAATGACCTTGATCTTCCACGATCTCAAGTCTATTATCGAAGTATTTTTGGATGACCTTGCTGCTCATTCTCGTATGAGAATGCGTCATTCCTATCACTTGAGATTGGTATTCAAAAGATGTTGCCATTATTTGGTTAGGCTAAATCCTCACAAGTGAGTCTTTTGTGTGAAGTTAGGTCAGTTGTTAGGATTCATCGTTTCTAAAGAGGGTATAAGAGTCGACCCTTTGAAGGTTGAGGCAATACTTCAGTTGTCTCCTCTGAAAAATATTTGTCATGTTCAATGTTTGCAAGGCATGGCAAACTTCTTACGGAGATTTGTTGTCAATTTTTCCAATTTGACTAGAGGCTTCATGCATCTTTTGAAGAAGGACATCACCTTTTTTTGGGATGAGTGAGCCCAGGAGTTCTTTGATGCGCTCAAGCGAGCCCTAGCATCAACCCTGTTAGTTTTTCAACATTAAGCTAGCATTATTAGGATCTTTAACTGAGAGAATAACAAGTACAACAATCAAACACAAGAGACAATGAACATAGTGTTTTTCCTCAGGGAAACCATAAAGGAGAAAACCTCGCAACTTCCCCAGAGATAGAATCAGCACCAAAACAGTAAAAGCCCCAAAACAGTAAGTGATCTCCTAATAGAAGTAATCTTCTTCTTGACTAGCCCCAGTGTCTTCTCCTTCCTCAAATATGCGCTACACTTGAGTGTGTATGACTTGTGTGATAAATAGAGACTCCAGTTCTCTATTTATACTAATCCTGACATGACTAAAAGCCTACCAGGGATGACCTCTACTAGGAGAGTCTAATAACCCTAGTGCCCGGGAAATGCGGGGACTTTAACCCTTAGACAATCAGAGGGTTACCCACTATGACTTGACATGACTTGTTTACATTATTGATCCTCCCGATCGGAACATCGGGGTATGACAACATGACTCAAATACATAATAGATACATCCTGGAATAAACATCGAGTTACAATACATAAGATACATAGATGAATACATTCCGAAGTTACAAATACATCAACAGGCCCCGGTGATTAGTCCCCCAGACTATAGCTATGATTTTCTGCTTTATGTGGCCGCGTCCATGGAGACGATTGGGATGGTTTTGGTTCAAGAGGATGAGGAGCTCCAAGAGCATGTCATATACTATCTGAGCCAGAACCTTATTGACGTGAAGATTCGTTATTCTCATGTTCAGAATCTTGCCTTTGCTACCATACATGCGGTTCAACAGTGAGACATTATATTCTCCTTCGCCAGACCTTGGTTTTAGCCCATGTCAATCTGTTTCAATTCGTCCTTACTCGAAGGATGATTTGGGGAAAATATAATAAATGGATTGTCATCCTGCAAGAATTCGATCTTGAATTTGTTTCGGCAAAGTCAAAGAAATCATTAATTTTTGCAGAGCTTATATCAGATTTCCCAAACAAAGCCAAGGAGTTGGTTTGTGAAGATACGTTTGTCGATGAGTACATATTCTTAATATCGACTTTAGACCCATGGTATGGGGATATCATTATATATATACAAACATTGAAGGTCCCTACTCACCTCTCATGGGATGAACGACGATGATTACATCACGTGTCTAAGAATTACCTCATAGTGGATAACACTTTATACCGCCATGGGGTAGATTCCATTTTATTACATTGTTTAACCCATGAAGAGGCTGAGGTAGTACTGAATGATTTCCACAGAGGGGCGTGTGGTGGTCATTTATCTGGGATTTCTACAGCCCAAAAAATATTAAGAGCGGGTTATTTCTGGCCGTTGATCTTTAAGGATTGTGTATATGCGGTCAAGAGGTGCCACCCTTGCCAGGTGTTCGCACGTAATATGCGCTCGAAAATTGCTCCATTACATCCCATCATCACTATCGGTCCCTTCACTAAGTGGGGGCTTGATTTTATGGATTGCAACCCAGCTTCGGCTAGGGGGCATCATCATATCATAGTGGCTGTTGATTACTTCACGAAATGGGCTGAGGCTATTCCTACAGTTAAATACAATGGTGAGATAGCCGCTCACTTCGTATTCAACCAGATTATTACTCGTTTCGGGATTTCGAAAGAGCTTGTCACTGAACATGGCTCGCACTTTTAGAATCGTGTGATGGAAGAGTTCACATCAAAGTTAGGGTACAAGCAAGAGAATTCCTCCTCTTACTACCCTCAAGCGAATGGAAAGATGGAAGCAATGAACAAATCACTCAAATCCATTCTCTAATGAACCATCGCACAGAGCAAGCATAATTGGCACATCATGTTATATCTTGCTTTGTGGGCATATAGAACCGTGGTTAAGACTTCCATGAGTTTTTCTCCATATCAACTTGTACATGGAGTGGAGTCGATATTTCCGGTTGAATGCGAGATTCCTTCTTTGAATCTAGCCGTAGAACTCTTACTAGACACTTCACCATTGGAGGAGCGTTTGGTCCACCTTGAGCAACTTGATGAGCAACGTCGAGATGCCTTGGTGGCTCTAGAGGTAAATAAATGTCACGTAAAGGTTCAGTACGATAAGTCTGTCCATCCAAGGAGGTTTAGTGAGGGAGACTTGGACTTCTGTGGGATCAACCGAGAGAACCCTTGGGGACAGGAAATTTTAACCCCATGTGGCGTGGTCCTTACGTCGTCAAATGTGGGTTAGAGAAGGATGCTCATGAGTTAGTGGATTATGAGGGAACAGCCTTGGTGGAGACTAGAAATGGGCTCTATCTCAAGAAATACTATGCATGATTTTCAACCCAGGCTGGTTATTATATATTATTGTACAGTTTACATAGTTAGGTCTTTTTCCTTATCGTGATCGGGTTTGTGATTAGTTTCGTTTCTTTTGGCAAATGTCAATGGAATCTTCCACCTACATAGGATTCATGGATGGTGAGAGCTGTCACACTCAACACTCAGCCTCTGCTTCTTGGGTGATTTATAATCCTATGGGTCAGATACTATCTTTAGGAGGCGTATGTCTAAGGCCATATTCCAAAAATGTTGCTGAATATAGTGCCGTTATTGAGCTTTTACGGGATTCCATTTCACATGGTGTTCTTTCTCTTGAGGTACGTCTTGATTCGGAGTTGGTAGTGTCACAATTTAATGGTTTGTACCATGTTAGAGATATGGAGTTATTAAGAATATTCTTAGGTGTGAGATTATTAGAACGACAATTTGAATGTATAACATACATACATATTCCAAGAAGTAATAATCAAGTTGCTAATTCATATGCATTTTTTTCATACATAATAAATTCATCACAAACACAAATTTTTACACATGTAAATAAATAAACTGATCATTATAAAAGTTTTTATAAACATCCAAAATGTGATAATACATAGTGTCATGATACAAAAATGGGGCTCTTGAGCCACCGGAATATAATACATGGTAATACAAAATGTGTCACTCCTAGGTCTCTAATCTTGTGGAGGAGGAGGGGGGTTGTGATCATGGAAGGTCACTACACTAGCCATCGGAATAATCACACCCATGCTTGTGGTACACCCACCACCTGGCGCTGCATAGCCTCAGGCAAGTCCTTGACTTGCGCCATGGGAACTCTATGTTTCAACCTAATGAAGCTGGTATGAATGCTCTAGAGCATCTGCTCCGCATCCACACCCGTGATATCATATCTTCTTCCCCTCCATCTGTGATGAGGGAAGCCTTCAGGCCACCGTGGTCCGACATCTACATGCAAATGGTAGATGTCACTATATATTGTCACCCAAAAATATGTCTTTTGATTTCATATAATCAGAAAACAAAAAAAAAACTAAATAACTCAAAAATTAAAAAAAAAAGAGGGTCGAGATTCATTACCTATGTCAGCATATGCCAATCTTGGTGGTAGTGGCGTGTCCGGGTCCCCTCGGAAATCTATCCCCTAATAGGGGTAGTCATCAATGGCAACTATTTTTCATCGCCACCAAGAAAAGAAATCAGCTGGATAGGGGTTGGCCACCCTACCTCCCCTTAGTCAGCACATAGAATCTGCCCAAAGCTGTTGGGACGGATCTCGAACCCCGTGAAAAGGAACGTCAACTTTGGGGCTCAATCTTGGAACACGCTCGAAGAAAAATGTGCTCAATATGCTATTGAACTCAAAGTTCCGCACTCTGCCCACCTTACACTCACTGAGCTGATGTTTCATGCTGCTCAGTAGTGTAGTGCTCCAGTCATAGATCGTGGGTCGCATGCACTCCACTGCATAGAACATCATAGGCCGTGAGGCTTGGTGGAGTGAACCCAAGCCTGCTATCCTTCCCAGTGTCAATAGAATTGCCTTTAGGCCCAGCACCTATATAGAGTTGGTTGGGACCTGACTCCCCACATTATCTCTGTCTGGATAGCAATACAGTGCAATGTACTCATCGATAGTCAGGCCACCCCCGGGTCCACCACAAGAATGAAGGTTCACTACTTTGCCTCGTCGAGAAAGTCTAGTAATAAAGTATATGTCCTCCACCTCTATGGTGAGAGACATCCCATCTATCTGGAAGGACTCAGAGTCTGGATCCCAATAATCCACTAGCATCCGCAATAGTCTTGGTTTGGCCCTCAAGCTGCCAAGACACCAAAACTTGTAGAGTCCAAATGCACGTAGTGCTTGTTGGGCCATTAGATTGACCCTTACTGCCTCCTCTACATCACCATGTTCACACTCTCTCCACTCTAGGACCATCCTGCACAAAAAATTTCAAGTTTTCCCATTAGATTACTAAAAAAACCTTATGCATGGCCACATATGCGACTGTTTTACAAACAACCGCGTATGTACGCGGGTTTGGGGGAATTTTCTACGTATAGCTAGCCTTATACGTGGAAAAACCCTTGATTTATACATGGGCTGCATCGGCTTTTTTAGTTTGGCCTAGAAACCTCAAATGAACATGGAATTTGATAAAGCATTGAAATGGAAGAGAAGAGCATGGATAAGTACTTGGAAGAAACGGTAGTGGATTCCGCCGGCTGGGTCTCCTGGAATTCGCTGTTGAAAATCTGAGCTCAATTGGGTAAAAATTTCAAATGTTTTATAATGTTTTGAAATATTTACTATTTATATAAATTTTTCAATTTTTGAAAATTTTTACCCCCTTTCCTATAGTTCAGACTATTTCTAATCATTTTGGATCGTTTTTGACCTAATTTATGATGTAGGAGACCTTTTTGAGTGTCGTTTCAGCTGTTGGATTGACCTGTTTGTGCCGATTTTAGGTATGATGTCTAAACTGGCATATAGGTTAGGTTTCATCACCATTTGAATTTTGCATGACCTTATGACCATTTCATCATAGCCTTAGGTACGAACCCACTCTATTATGTCACAGAACCTTCTTACTATTTTAGAAGTGGCATGATATGAGTGGTAGAGCTTGACCTTACATGGATACCCTAGTTAGCCCCTTATTTACATTTGGTGCCCATGCTGAATTTTTGACTTTTAGGGTGTGGGAGTCCATTGTATAGTATTTCCATGACATTTTGCAAGAGCCTCATACTCCTCTTGATCTTTTGCTGGCCTATTTCCCTCAGGACTCCCATATGTCAAGTTGTAATTCCATTATTATGAGCTTTTCCTGCCTTATTGAGCTTTATGCCAGCTTCCCTGACATTTTGTTTCATCCATATAGCCCAAGATTGTCTCATGTATAGCCATGCATAGCCATTTTATATATCCTTTGCAGCTTGATTCCCCTTTTACCGGGAGGGGATTTTCCCTCGAGTGTCGATATCCTACACATGTGTCCTTGCATTGAGAATAGGTATGTTCCACTTCTTGGAACTAGTTTGTTTTCCCCTATGACACACATCTCCTCCTAGTCTGTAACTATAAATCCATTTTATTCTTTTTCAATATTTTTAAATAATTGAAAAAGTCCAAAAAAATTAAAAAAAACAAAAAAGCTGGACAAGGAAAGATGTTATCTTTGGTAGCTGTCGAGTCGTGTCACCTTCGAACAGAGCACTGTATATCACATCTATTGGTTGGGTTTATAGTTTGACTTTTAGGAGCTGTACTCATTTATTTGAGTTTATCTCCACCGACTGGTTAAGCTTCCAGGCCCTATGGAGCCTCTGTCGATGCCTCCTGTGTCGCAGAGATGTCCCAGTTTGTATATCGAGTCTATGCTGCCTTTATTCAATCACCATTTACCATTATGCTCTTGTTCGAAGGAAGTTAAAACCTAAGTCAACCATTCCTTAGTTATCTTGAATTTGCATGTCGGCCATTCTTGGTACAGTTACTGGTTTGTGCACCTTATGATCGAGTCCTTCCACATCATACAACTTTGTTGAGTACCTCATGTTGGATGATGGGGGATGCCTTAATGCCCTCCTTTCAGCGGATTTCATCCCATCGACTTCAGATCATTTATTCTGGGATTGGAATCTAGAGTCATTTTGAGTGCCTTGAGACTTGCAATAATCAGTGGTCGGTTCTCTCACCATCGACAGTATTTGGGAATACATCAATGTCCCCTGATCGATGGATCCTCTCAAGTGTTCAACCTCAACACATTTATTCACACTTGTTAGTTTGCACTCTAGTACATTGATTCCCATTTTCATTATCGGTGGGTGATCTCGCATCTGTTAATGGTATACATTAATGACCGGTAATCAGACGATGGACTACTATGTTTGACCTCAACACCTCTATTCGCATAATAGGACATTTACTCATAGCGGTTTGTGTAGAAGACCTTCCAGATTGGTGGCATCTCTTATATGCTACCTACTTGATCGTGCCAGTGTTCATGAGATTTCAGCTCTCGTGACTTGATTCTAGTATATGTCAGGCATTTCCAGCTATTATGGAGATCTTGATCCATTTTATATCTTCATCTATTATGGAGATCATGGTCCTTTGTATATCTTCATCATGGATATTCTGATCTATGTATATTGTACGTGGCGATGACCTCTTATGTGATATCTTGTATCATGCCTATTCATGGCCATTGTACTCTTATGTATTTGGGACTGCTATATGTATTTGCAGTTATTTGTAGAGTTGTATCGGTGTACTATGCTGGTTGGGTGGCTGGTCTTCCATTTTGGATTCTTCATTACTTCACTTCTGGGATGGACTTATAATGTATTTCAGCCATCGTATGACCCCCTCTGACCTCACACATTAGGGGGCATCTGTTATAGCTGATTTTACCACAATCACACTTGTATGGCCTTTCCTCTATCCCACTACAGACTCCTTGGACCACTCTTTGTCCTTTGATGTTTCCTTGACCATCCCTAAAAACATGTGAAAAATGATACAAACGACTTTTAAACCTCTAATCGCGTATATACACGGGTTTGACCACTAAAACCGCGTACATCGGGATGTGTACAAAATCCAAATCCTTTTGGAGTTTTCCTTGACATGGATCCGACTCACTTGACTCCTGGCCTTCCATATGTCTTGAGATCACTCAGATTCAACCTTTCATTACCCCTTTGAAAAGCTATATAAGGAACTCTTTGGTACATTGAAGGCATAAGAGATAATTGAGAGCAAAGAAACTATAGTCCATTTTTGCTAGAACTTATGCTTGAGTCTGCATCCCTTTGTCCTTTGGAGCACTTTTGTGTTCTTCCCAAGCTTGCATTTTTCTTGTGAGATTGCTATCGATAGATGGAGGATTGAAGTGTTGGAGGACCGAGTGGGGGATTTAGTTTCTCCGATTCGCAGACGTGCCAACAGAGGTTGTATTCATTTTAATCTCTGATTTTATAATAATAGAAATATCTTTTCCTGTCCAATAACGTATGTTTGAATGAATATTTTATCCATTGGATTATTTCAAATGTCTATACATTGTTGATTATATATGCTAGAATATATCTAACACCAATATATATAGTATGCTTGTATTGTTCACTTGTTGTTGAGGACATGATTAATCAATTCAAGATGAAGTTGGAAAGCTCAATGGGGATCTGATTCAACCGTCCAGAATAAGGTACAAGGTCTAATCTTTTAGTGTTATATATTTAATTTCTATTGCATATTGGAAAGGATTGATTTCTGGAGTCAAGCTGTCTGTTGTGGTACCCCAAGCCATAGGAATTTCTCTCCATAACAATGCCATCATCATCACATTTGTCCAAGTATTTCTTGTTTTTGGGGTAGCGGGGTCCGTCAAAATTATGCAGTGTGGGTACTCATTGGATGCACAATTAAATTATGCATCCAATGAGCTCTTTCACTCAGAATTTGAGTTAAAACACAGGGAGCTATTTCAAAAATACGAACACAAAAGGTAGTTTTTTCATTCTTCCTCCAAAATTAATAACTATTATTTTATTATTTTCCTTAGGAGGCCCATTTTAGACCTCAAATTTCCTCTAACACTATGTTCAATATTGAATTAAGGGTTGGAATCCACTTTAATCTTGGTAAAGCCTAGGCTCATCAGGAATTTATCCATCCTGATGTACCATGTCCTTCATTCTTGTTTCAATCCATACAAAGCCTTCTTCAATTTGCACACATGGGTCTTCTGGTCATGTGTCTCGAATCCCAGTGGTTGTTCCATGTACACTTCCTCCTCAACTACAACATTCAAGAAATCTATCTTGACATCCATATGGTGTATTTTCCATTTCATAACTGCTTCCAATGCAAGTATGGTCCTAATGGAAGTGTACCTCACCATGGGTGCAAATGTTTGTTCATAGTCTATTCCTTCTTTATGTGAGAAGCCTCGTGATATGAATCTTGGCTTGTATTTATCGATGCTTCCATTTACAACATGCTTGATCTTGTAGATCCACTTTGAAGTCATGAAATACTACTTTTCTAGTCTCAGAACTATCTCACAGACATAATTCTTCATGATTGACTAATACTCCTTGATCATTGCATATTTCCATTCTTTCTTTTACGCATCGTCTTCATAGGTGTAAGGTTCTCTATCAATGATGTCACATAGCAGGACCACATAGCTATTGTAGGGATTTTCCCTTTTTATCTCTCTATGTATTGCTTCTGGAGTGCCATACCTTTCTACTTCTTGTATGAGCTCTTGTTCCCATGCTACTTTCCTCTTATGGGATTCCTTCTCTAGGATAGTCTCTACTAGCTCTTGTGGTTCTTGCATGTCTTGGTCTTCATTGTATTCTGGAATTACTTCTCCAATTTCTATATCTTGAGCTCTCATATCTTTAGGTTCCTCTAACTCTTGAATAGGTGTCATCTTGGATATGGAGTATGTCGAGTCTTAATAAAAGGTTACATCTCTACTGATGTCAATCTTCTTGAATCCTAGGAAGTATATTTGGTAGGCCTTTGATGTATCACTGTATCCTATGAATATACCCCTCTTCCTAGAAGGATTGAGCTTGGTCCTTTTCTCTTTTGGGATATGTATGTACACTAGGAAGCCAAATATTATCAGATGGCTGAATTCTGGTTTCTCTCCTGAGTAAGCCTCTTCAGGAGTCTTGTTGTCAAGTAATTGATGAGGAGTATGGTTTTGTACATACACAACTGTCCTTGTTTCCTCTGCCTAGAGGTGCATAGGAAGATCCTGGTCATGTATCATTGCTTTTTCTACTCCATGATGGTTTAGTTCTTTCGTTTTACAACCCCATTATGCTAAGGATTGTATGGAGTACTCAAATCCCTCTAAATCCTAGACTCTCTGCAGAGTTCGTTGAATTCTATGCCATTATCTAACCATAGAGTCTTGATCTTCCTATCGGTTTGGTTCTTGACCAAGGATTTAAATTCCTTGAACTTACTGAAAACTTCATTTTTCCCTTTCAAGAAATATATCCAAGTCTTATGTGAGAAATCATCTACAAAAGAAATATAGTACACATACCCTCTTAATGAGATAGAAGACACGGGTCCACATACATCCAAGTGTACTATATCCAGTATTCTTTTGGACTTTCTTTCACTATTGGGAAATTTCTTCTTTGCATTGTTTCCTTGTGCAAATCCTTTGCAAATTCCTTCATGCTTTTCCTGGATCTATGGAATTCTAGAAATCACTTTTCTTGCCATCGGTAGTGCTTTGTAGTGCACATGTGTAAGCCTTCTATGCCATAGTTTTCTTGGTTCATGAACCAATGCTTGTACATACTATCCCTTTAGCTTTTACAATCCTCTGTCTTCTTCTACAATCATTGTTGCATCCTCTATTGTCTTCCCTCTAGGCCACATTAGAACTTGGCCATTGCAAAGTTCAAATCTAATTAGCTTTGCATCTAGTGTAGAGATGGAGAGAATATTCTTGTTTGTTCCTGGAACATATAACACATCCTTCATATTTAAGGATTTCCTGGAGTCAATCTTGTATGAAGCTTCTCCACTCCCTTTTATGGGGTATTGGTAATCATCCCTAAGTTTAAACTTGTGAGGTGACTCATGTTTAGACATATTAATGAATGATTCCTTGTATCTTGTCATGTGTTTAGTCCACTATTCATAATCCAATCATTGATTCCATGTGAGATAGTGTCAGTAACTGCTGATATTAGCTCATACTCTTCATTTTAATCATCCTTCTCTCTTCTAAATCTTTTGTTTGTTGTTTCATCATCTTCGGCAATATGAGCATGGTGTCTCTTTTTCTGGTACAATCTCTTGCAAAGTGTCCCTTTTCATCACAAGTATAACATTGAACGTTTGAAGGAAATCTCTTGGTATTCTTTTGTTTATTGTCCTTTTTCTTGTTGTGATGAAAGTTCTCCTTCTTACCCTTCTTCTTGAAGTTCTTCCAGGTGTGAACCATGAGAGCTTGTTCTTCAGTTTCTCCCATCTTCTCTTCTCTTGTCACGAGCTGAGATTCTTCTCATGCACATTCTTCTTGGAGTCTACTAAAAGAGATCAACTTAATTCTTGCACAAATTCCTTGAATGAATGAGTCCCATGATATAGGGACACCATTCAAGGTTGTCATTACAATTTCTCCTTCTTTGACATTCTCTTCAATCGCTTCAAGTTGTTGTTTGATTTGAGCAACCCTTGTGAAGTAAGACTATATAGTGTTGAATTTTTGTATCTTCACATTCTTCAATTGGTTCCTCAAATTCATCTTCTGGTTGATGTTCTTTCCTTCGAACATATTTTCCAAAGCATCATATACTTCCTTTGGTGCCTTGAATGAAGACACATGGGGAATGAGGTGATCCTTAACAACATCTGCAATGATTCTCTTGGCCTTATCCATGCTTCTCTTATGAGAAACCTTATCCTCATCTTGATATGGTTCTGGAACCTCCTCAGTGATGTATTGATCCAAATCATTTTCTTCAAGGATTAGGGAAATTATGTACTGCCATGCTAAGAAGTTATCAACCCCTCCAATCTTGTCCTTAAGTTGAGTATGGTGAGTAATATTTTTAAATGAGAACCTAAAATGGAAATAAAAAAGATTTAGATCTTACCAACTTGAGGTGTCTGACCTAGTTTTGGAGCTGGCTGACGTAGGGTTTGTTAGAGAAACACTAATTTTCCAAACTTGGAGTTTGAGAATTCTATTTGGACAGAAAGATGCACCTCCTTGAGGCAAGTTGCTTAGCAAGGTCACTTTCTAAATAATGAGGTGGGAAGCCTCCAAAAATTGATGCCATAATTTATCTTGGCACTAGTGACAGGGAAAAAAATGAAACTTATTCATATATGAAACTAATTCCACCAAAAGATGCACCCTACTGAGGTGAGTTAGCCTAGCCCTCTTTTCTTGATGATTTATGGAGATAACAACTTGAACTAGGAATCCCTAGTTTCTGTAGCTCCACAATGCCTTCTTTTATAGAGGCTCTGATACCATGTTAGTTTTTTTAGATATTATTAGCTTAATTAGGATATTTGTATTAAATAATAACAAGT
This sequence comes from Pseudotsuga menziesii, assembly GCA_001517045.1. Taxonomy (NCBI): domain Eukaryota; kingdom Viridiplantae; phylum Streptophyta; class Pinopsida; order Pinales; family Pinaceae; genus Pseudotsuga; species Pseudotsuga menziesii. Next base: position 358,747 of record LPNX010850317.1, read on the forward strand.
ACACCTAGATGCATAAGATATAATAGATACACAAGACACAAATTTTTTCACCGGGGAAACCATAAAGGAGAAAACCCAACAAACTTCCTTAGAATAGTATAGTCACAAAAACTGTGTCTTATGACCAATCCTAATAATAATAAGTATTCAACAACTATCTATCTCTCCTCCTCTCTCTCTCTCTCTCTCTCTCTCTCTCATGTGAACTTGAGTGAGTGTGAGGTATGTATAAATGAGGGAGAGCGCCTCCCTATTTATACTAATCAAGTGACTGACCTTTTACATGACTGGTCCGACCTATTTCACTAACATGGCAAAATTCTCCTAAGAGACTCCAAATACACATCAGATGATGTCACACTGGGGAATATTTCTTTGACTTACAACAAAGGTTGTACCTCAATATCTAGACACAATAATGACATCCCACAAGGAGGAAAACACATTTCCAATGGGGGTACAACAACATACAATGATAATATACATTAGAATATCTTCCAAAGTTACAAATACATCAACAAGACACCCCATGAGATGATTTAAACAAATATAATACCATCTTGGGCTCGTTATATAATCTGAGAAGAAGAAAGATATGGTGCACCAGAAGGAAGTAAGAGGCCAAGGCTCTACTCCAACTATGTGTCCTTGATGTGAAACCTTGTTGATGAAGAACCACCTATTTTGAATAAGCGTCAATGAATAAGGAATGGATGGATGCCATGATCAAAGAATACCAGTATATCATAAATAATGATGTTTGGGATGTGGTGCTAAGACTGGAGGATAAATCAATGGTCTCTTCAAAATGGCTTTTCAAGACAAAGCATTCAATAGATGGTAGTATTGAAAAATTCAAGGAAATATTTGTTCCACAAGGATTATCTCAGAAGGAAGGGATTAATTATGTAGATACTTTTTCCCTAGTAGTAAGATACACTTCAATAAGAACTAGCCTTGCCTTTCCAGCTAAGATGAAATGGAAGCTACACCAAATGGACATAAAGACAACCTTCCTAAATGGAGTGATAGAAAAGGAAGTGTACATTGAATAACCACCAGGTTTTGAAACACATGGTAAGAAAACAAATGTATGAAGACTGAAGAAAGCACTATATGGGTTGAAGACAATACCTAGAGCGTGGTATGGAATAATTGATGGCTTCCCGATGAGAGTGGTATTTACCAAAAGTAAAGCCATTTCCAACCTTTACTATAAGGTTGTATATGACGGGATCATGATATTATTATTATATGGGGATGATCTATTTTTTACAGGAGAACATAATCTCATCAGTGAATGTAAGAAGAAGCTTGCTATAGAATTTGAGATGAAATACCTTGGCATGATGCATTAATTCATAGGTCTCGGAGTATGGAAGTTCCCAAATGAGATTTTCCTAAATCAAGGAAAATATGTAGTTGATATCCTAAAGAGATTTGGGATGTTGGATTTCAAGGAAATGAACACTCTGATGCTGACAAAATTGAAGCTCATGACAACTCTTTAGAAAGAGTATATGTCACACTATACAGAAAGATTATTGGCTCAATAATGTATTTGACAAATACAAGACCAAATATATGTTTTGCTGTAAAAAACTTGAATCAGTATATGGTGGAGCCCCGAAACATTCACTTAGTTGCAACAAAACATGTGATGAGGTACATAAAGGGTATATTGGATTGTGGCCTCAGCTATGCAACTGACAGTGAGTTCATATTGTATGGCTATACTAATTCAGATTAAGAAGGAAGTGTCAAAGACAGAAAGAGAACTTCAGGATGTTGTTTCAATTTTGGATCAAGTGTGATCTCATGGCTTAATAGAAACTAGATGAAAGTCTCTCTCAGTACAATTGAGGATGAATACCCCCTATTGAAGAGCGTACATACCCCCTATTTTATGTCTATCTCTCCTCTTATGACAGAGATTACCCCCTTTCTACAGTTTTGAACCGTTTCTGACCCTTTTGGACTGTTTTTGACTAATATGATGATGTAGGAGACCGTTTTGAGCGCCGTTTCGACCATTGTTTTGACCCATTCGTGTCGATTTTAGGTATTATGTTTAAACTTCCATATATGTTATATGTCACCTCCATTTGATTTTTTCATGACCTTATGATCATTTCAATATAACCTTAGGTACGAGCCCATTCTATCCTGTCATGGAACCTTCTTGCTGTTTTAGAAGTGACATGATGTGAATGGTAGAGTTTGACCGTACATGGGTGCCCTAGTTAGCTCCTTGTTTGTATTTGGCACCCATGTAGACAGTTTGTCCTTTAGGGTGTGGGATTCCGTTGTATAGTATAGCCATGTATTTTCACAAGAGCCTCATACTCCTCTTGATCTTTTTGTTGGCTTGTTTCCTCAGGACTCCCTTATGTCAAGTTGTAATTGAATTATCATGAGCTTTTCCTACCTCATTGATCCTTATGTTGGCTTCCCTGACTTTGAGTATCAACCATATAGCCCAAGCTTGTCTCATGTCTAGCCACACAGAGCCATTTTGTATATCCTTTGCATCTTGATTCCCTATTTTTATCGGGAGGGGACTTTCCCCTAAGTGTCGCTATCCTACATGTGTGTCCTTGCATTGAGAATAGGTATGTTCTGCTGCTTGGAACTAGTTTGCTTGTCTCTTGACACTCGTCTCCTCCTAGTCTGTAACTATAAAGCACTTTTATTCTTTTTTAAGCTTTTCAAAATATTTGAAAAAGTCCAAAAAAAATAAAAAAACCAAAAAGCTGGACAAGAAAAGATGTTATCTTTGGCAGCAGTCAAGTCATGTTGCCTTTGAATAGAGCACTGTATATCACATCCATTGGTTGGGTTAATAGTTTGACTTTAGGAGCTGTACTCGTTTCTCTGAGTTTATCTTCACCGACTGGTTAAGATTCTAGCCCCTATGGAGCCTCTATTAATGCCTCCTATGTTGCAGAGATGTCCCAGTTTTGTATATCGAGTCTATGCTGCCTACATTTAGTCACCATTTTCCTTTATGCTCTTGTTCAAAGGAAGTTGAAACCTGAGTCGGCCATTCCTTAGTTATCTTGACTTTTCACGTCGGCCATTCCTGATGTGGTTACTAGTTCATGCACATTATGATCGAGTCCTTCCACATTATACATCTTTGCTGAGTACCTCCTGTTGGATGATGGGGGATGCCTTAATTCCCTCCTTCCAGCAAATTTCATCCCATCGACTTCATATTATTTATTCTAGGATAGGAATCTAGAGTCATTTTTGAGTGCCTTAAGACTTGCAGTCATCAGTGGCAGGTTCTCTCACCATTGACAGTTTTTGGGAATACATCAATGTCCCCTGATCAATGGATTCTCTCAAGTGTTTGACCTCAACACATTTATTCACACTTGTTAGTTTGCACTCTAGTACCTTGATTCCCATTTTCATTATCGGTGGGTGATCTCGCGTTTGTTAATGGTATACATCAATGACTGGTAATCAGATGATGGAATACTATGTTCAACCTCGACACCTCTATTCACATAGTAGGACATGTAATCGTAGCGGTTTGTATAGAAGACCTTCCAGACTAGTGGCATCTCATATATGCTACCTCCTTGATTGTGCCAGTGTTCATGAGATTTCAGCTCTCGTGACTTGATTCCAGTATATGTCAGATATTTCCAGGCATTTTGGAGATCTTGATCCATTATATATCTTTAGCCTACATGGAGATCATGATCCTGTGTATATATTCATCATGGATATTCTGAGTTACCTATATTGTACGTGGTGATGACCACACTGTCATATTTTGTATCATGCCTATTCATGGCCATTGTACTCTTATGTATCTGGGACTGCTACATCTACTTGCAGTTATGTGCAGAGTTTAATCATTGTATTGTACTGATTGGATGGCTGGGTCTTCCACTGGGTTCTTCATCACTCCACTTCTAGGATGGACTTATAATGTATTTCGGCCATCGTATGACCCCTCTGACCTCACACATTAGGGGGCATCTATTATAGCTGATTTTACCACACATGGTGGATCACACCTTTATGGCCTTCCCTGTCCCTCTACATACTCTTTAGACTCCATGGACCATTTTTGTACTTTTGATGTTTCCAATATCATCCCTAAAAACATGCAATAATTTCCATACGCAAATTTTAATCCCTTTCTCACGTATATATGCGGATTTGACCCTTAAACCTGTGTACATTGGGATGTGTGCAAAAGGCCAAATGATTTTAGATTTTTCCTTAATGTGGATCTGAGTCACTTGTCTCTTATACTTCCATATTCCTTGAGATTTCTCGGATTCGACCTTCCATTACCCCATTGAAGAGCTATATAAGGAACCCTTTGGATACATTGAAAGGGGAGGAATTGAAGAGCAAGAAAACTATAGTCCATTGTTTCCAGAGCTTATACTTGAGTCTGCATCCCTTTGTCCCTTGGATCACTTTGTGTTCTTCCCAATCTTTACTTTTTCTTGTGAGCTTGTTATCAAGAGATGGAGGATTGAAGTGGTGGAGGCCCAAGTGAGGGACTCAGTTTCTCCGATTTGCAGACGTGCCGACAGAGGTTGTCACTATTGTAATATCTATTTTATATCAATAGAAATATCTTTTCCTGTCCAATAATGTGTATTTAAATGAGTATTTGATCCATGGATGCTTGTAAATGATTATATGTTATTGATTATATATGCTAGAGTAGGTCTAACACAATTATATATAGCATGCTTGTCTTGTTTGCTGAATGTTGAGGAAGCAAATTGCTAATGCAAGCGAGAGTGGAAAAGCTCAACGGGGATCTACATCAACCATCCGGAATAAGGTATGAATCAAGATCCTTTAGTGTGAGATGTTTGGTTTCTCTTGCATATAGGGAAGGATCGATTTCTGGAGTTAATCTGTCTGTTGTGGTACCCCAAGCCATAGGAATTTCTCTCCGTAACAAATACATTGCAACATGTTCATCCTGTAGCAAAGAAATATGGATTCACAAGTTATTGGTAGGATTGTTTGATTCCAAGATGGATGTGGCTGATATTTATTGTGATAACAAGAGTTGCATCAAGCTGACAGAGAACCCAGTGTTTCATGATAAGACAAAGAATATAGAGATAAAGTATCACTACATCTGAAATATGGTGTAGAGAGGATCTATGAAGCTCTAGTATGTTCCTATAGAGGAACAAGTTTCTAATGTGTTGACTAAGCCTTTGTCTCATATAAAGTTTGAATATTTTTGAGACAATCTTGGTGTAGCTCAAAAGGACCTCCCATGAAAGAGGGAGTGATGGTGATACTATTGTTGATGATGTGGTTTCCAGTAGAGAGTGTTATAGCATCCCATTTTGAGGAGAGGTATGTCAGTACAATTGAGTTTATTAGAGTTCCTATAGATTTCCACATTGTCCTAGCATTATTATGTCGGGGATGGTCATGCATTCATTTGCGGATGATAGTGCTCTATCATTTTCATACTGAGAGTGGTCCTTGATTAATTTGTGGAAGATGAGGGTTCTGCATTCCTTTGTGAATGATAGTATCCTAGTATTCTTATGTTGAGGATGGTATTACATTCATTTGCAGATGATAGTGCTCTAGCATTTTCATGCTGAGAGTGGTACTGCATTCATTTGTGGATGATGAGGGTCCTAGATTCATTTGTAGAAGATAGTTTTCTAGCATTCTTATGCTGAGGATGGCCCTGCATTCATTTGCAGATGATATTACTCTAGAATTTCCATGCCGAGAGTGGTCCTTCATTCATTTGTAGATGATGATTCTCTAGAATTTTTATGTTGTGGGTGATCTAGCATTCATTTGCAGATGCTGTTCAGTATTTGTATACTGATGATATTATAGGTGATGTTCCACGATGATGGTGTTTGTGATGATGTTCCAAGATGAGGATGATTATGATGATGTTTCGTGCTAATGATGCTCATGATTATGTTCCATGATGATGATGCTTGTGATGATGTTGCATGATGATGATGCTCGTGATGATGATGCTCATGATGATGTTCCACGATGACCATTCTCATGATGATGTTCCATGTATGATGATGATATTGATGTAGTTTTTGAAAATTTCCTATGACATATAGATTCACTAATCAGTTGTACAATTGTTGTTGTTGTTTCTATTATTATAGAATACCTTCCTTGTTCAGAGGGAGTGTTAAAGAAATGTAATAACAGAAGATATTCTATTTTTTATTTTTATTTTTATTCCTCCTTTCAGAGGTATTGTTCCTATTATAGGGGATGTCATTGATGTAATTGGTTATGTAAAGTATTTAGATAAAATCTACATTGTAATACAAGTCAGTAGTACCCATAAAAGTATTATTAAAATGTTGTTTTGTGTCTCCCAAGGCAAGTTGGACCTAGTTGAGAGGAGAAGTTGGCCCTATTGGGTTATTAGGATTCTCAACTGATGTATATAAATAAGTGAGGCACCTCCCTCATTTGGACACACTCAACACTCAAGTAAGTTTGCTTGAGAGAGAAGGAGTAGTCCAACTCAAAGGGAGGAAGCAACTAGTATTTTTTTGGGGTCTTACACTGTACTTGGTTGAAGTCAACATCGAGGGAGTTTTGATGGGTTTTCAACCCCATGTAGGAGCTTGGTGGCTTCTTTAATAAAAACCCTAACCTATGTTACTATTTGGGCATTGTTTTGGTCCTCCAATTGGAAGGTTGACTCATTCATGTATGGGAGTGTTCTTATTCTCGGGGTACCAAATAATCATTGTTTCATTATTCGGAAACGATCATGTTATACCATCTTTGTAACATGGGTTTTTTCCCAGTGAAGGCCAATGCCAATTTTGCACAAGGGGGTCAATTTTGAATTGAAATCTATTCCATAACCGTGGGTAGTGAGACCATGTTCACAATGAACCAAACACATTTGTGGTAGCTGATGACACCAAGTTATGTTTCCTGGTTTGGATTTCATGCCCCCATAGAAAATTCACAAGTTGTTCCTGAAACACTCCAGGTACTTGCTCGCAACTGGACATAAAAGAAACGGTGACTCATATTGTCAAACCATTGATTTTGATGGAATCAAAATGTGAGGTTTCATCTAGGGGAACCCCCCAACCATGTTTTGATTTCCCAAAAATGGTCATATACCATCTTTGAAACTAGGGTTTTGATCAAAGAGGGCGAATGCCAATTTTACACAAGGGGGTCAAATTTGAATTAAAATATCCTGAGATACCATGGGAAGTTATACCACATCAACAATGCCCAAACACATTTGTGGTACCTAATGACATCCAATTATACTGCCTATTTTGGATTTTTTGCCCCTAAAGCAAATTCATAAGTTGTCGCTTAATTACCCTAGCTGCTTGCTTGTAGCTGACCATAAAAAGAAATTGTAACTCAAATAATGAAAATGTTGATTTTGACAGATTCAAGATGTTGGGTTTCACTTGGGGAACCCCCTACCATGTTTTGATTTCCCGAAAATGATCATACAATACCATCTTTGGAACTAGGGTTTTTCTTAGTGAGGGCCAATGCCAATTTTGCAGAATGGAGTCAATTTTGAATTGAAATCTCTTGAGTGGCCATGGGAAGTGATACCACAACCACAATGCTCAAACACATATGTGGTAGCCAAAAAAACATAATTATGCTTTTTGGGTTGGATTTCGTGCCCCTAAATAAAATTCATAAGTTGTCCCTAGACGGTCCTAGGTGTTTGTTTTCAAATAGACATAAAACACAAAACGTAACTCAAATCATGAAAGCGTCGATTCTTATCGATTTAGGATGCCAAGTTTTACCTAAGGTAACCCCCTACCATGTTTTGATTGGCTAGAAATGGTCATATTATACCATCTTCATAACAAGGGTTTTTCTCAGTGAGGGTCGATGTCAATTTTGTAGAATGGTGTCAATTTTAAATTGAAATCTCCCCGTAGACCTCGGGTAGTGAGACCATGTCCAAAATCCCCAAACACATCAGTTTCAACCGATAAAACCCAATTATGCTACCTGATTTGGATTTCGTGCCTCGTAGCAAATTCACAAGTTGTCACTGAATGATCCCAGATGCCTCCTTCCAATTGGTCATAGAATAAAAAATATATCTCGGATCATGAAATCGTCAATTCCTATGGATTCAAAATGTTTGGTTTCACCTAAGAGAACCCCATACCATGTTTAAATTGCCTAGAAATGGTGATATTATACCATCTTTGGAAGTACGGTTTTTCTTAGTGAGGGCCAATGTCACTTTTTCACAAGGGGGTCAATTTTAAATTGAAATATCCTGGGTGATTGTGGATAGTGAGGATAGTGAGACCACATCCACAATGCCAAAATACATCTATGGCAGTTTATGGAACCCAACTATACTTCTAGATTTAAATTTTGTGCTCCCAAAGCAAATTCACAAGTTGTCCTTGAATGACCTTAGGGGAATACTTGCAATTGAACATAAAAAACCATAACTTGGATCATGAAACTATTGATTCCATATGTCAAGATTCTCCCAGGTCCCTGGCATCATGTTTCCATTTTCCACAAATGGTTGTATTATACCATATCTAGAACTAGAGTTTTTCTTAGTGAAAGCCAATGTTAATTTTGCAGAATTGTTCAATATTGAATTGAAATATTCAGGCAACCATGGGAACTAAGACCATGTCCAAAATTCCCAAACTCATATGTGGGAGTCAACGATACCCAATTATGATTCCTAGTTTGGATCTTGTGCCCCTAGAGAAAATTAAGAAGTTGTCCCTAAATGGCCTCAAGGGGATACTTGCAACTAGCCATAGAACAAAAAATGTAAATTGTATCATGAAACCATTGATTCTTGTGGATTGAGGTTTCAATATTTCATTAGGGAAACACCCTACTATATTTGGAACACTAGTACAAGTGATCAATTTTTCCACAGCAAAACGTGGCAATATCCACGGAAAATCGTGGATATTGCCACGTCTAAGTGTTTTTTTTCCATGGAAACAATTCCGTCGCAATAGAGATGACCCCTAATTTGCGTTGCAAGATCGACAATGTTCTATATTTCGTTAGATGTCTAAGCCGTCGCTATATCCAAACCTCTCTGTATCCATGCCTGGCCGTCTCTATATCCACACCTGGCCATCGCTGTATCCACGCTCTGTATAAGGTTTAAAAAAAAAATGCAAACCCAGGAATAAGACGTCGCTATAGCCACGCCTTGCCGTCTCTGTATCCACGCCTTTTCGTCTCTGTATCCACGCCTGGCCGTCGCTGTATCCATGCTTTATATATGTTTAAAAAAAAATAATGCAAACCCTAGGAATAGCGACGGGGATGCTATACCTGCGACGGGAAGACTATACCTGCTCTCAATTCCGAACCTGCACGCAATTGGAAATCTCAACTGACAGACTTAAAAAGAAGGCAATTTATGACTTTGAATTAAATAGGAATGAATAACAACAACTCAATTTTTTATAGCATTAATTATGGCTATGCATTTGGGAAGAGAATGTAATTTGAAACAATACAGCAATAGAAAGGTCACCACAACTAGGAAAATCACTTACACCATAATCACATATTGCAAGAGTCTTCAAAACTATGAGCTCATAATTGTCCATGAATGGCACAATTACCATATCACCATAAAAATTTGCTTCCTTCTTTAATTGTATGTTGACTTCCTTCCTTGCATTCTGTAATGATGGATGAGATTTAGTGTTTGGTCTCTAGTTCAATTGCAAAGTTGAAAACAACCCAATATCACAAGAAACAGTTTCCTCAAAAACAATAAAAATACAATATGATCAAAATTCCTACTAGGTTTGGCATGTTGGTTTTCAATTTTAGTCAATAAGCTAAAAAACAGGTCTTCCTGTTATGACCCCATTACTCACTCTGTGATTGACAAATACATAGATTTTAACTAATGGTCAATTCCATGTGTTCAATTAGCATAGATTGTGTCAATAATCGACTTCCTTCCTTGCATTCTGTAATGGTGGACAAAATTTAGTGTTTGGCCTCTAGTCCAATTGCAAAGTAGAAAACAACTCAATGTCACAAACAAGCAGTTTCCTCGAGTGTGTTAATAATACAAAATGATGAAAATTCCTACTAGGTTTGGCATGTTGGTTTTCAATTTTAGTCAATAAGAAAAAAGAGAGGTCTTCCTGTTATGACCCAATTACTCTATAATTGTCCCAAGCTGACACGTTCCACAGCTCACTACAAGGTGCCTGTTGTATTAGCTAGTTGCATTCTGTAAGTAGCCTATCATTGATGTAATAGCATGTCAGCTAAATGACAGCAACCTCTCCTCAATTGGAAATATTAGAGGATAGAAAGAATTGTAACGACTTAAAAAAACAGAAAAAAGAAGTGACGGGAAGAATTCCAGTATAGAAGCAAGAAAGATGCCTGTTTGAAAATCTCTCTATGGCATTCTATGAATCCTCTCTACCTATCATTCGTTCATTTAAAAAGGTTATTGTCAGTAAAGTTCCCCATTTGTTAGTATTAGACTTAGATGAATATTCCATGTTCTCTTGGTCCTGGATCTTTTACACCATATGAAGGTCATTATCTTCTCTGATGATATATGATATCCTATGCCCCTATGTCATAATATTTCCTCTTAATTACATTGATGTCCAGTGCAGTTCCAATGATACAATTAATTTCATCATTTCATTTCCCTATCAACTCTTTAAAAAAAATAATCTAGTAGAAAGCAGTGTACAGTGCAACATACCAAGGCAACAAAGAAACGGGCCACAGCTTTTGATGATCTAACAAGTTTAGACTGCATCCATGTATTTCTGACAGCCATCTGATCTGCAAAGTGGTTGCCTGCAGAGAGTATCCCAATGAAAAGATCCACAGGACCTTCTGGAAAAGGTGGAGCTTTCCATTTGTCTGACATGTCTAGAAGTCTCTAAGGTGAAAATCTTGGATGTGAGACAGGCAAAGAAGCAGCAACAACTGTATGCACATCAATGTCACCATTTACAGAAAAGCCAGTTGTATCCTCAAGCACAAATCCCTGGTCCAACAACATGAATTTAGAGCTTACATTAATTTATAATTTTATACTGATGCCTTAATGCTTCTTGAATGTGAACAAATAACTGTGTAGCACTGGCTTAACATGGACAAGAATGTGGAGATGGTACAAATCCAAAAATTGTTGTACTCCAATGGGTTTTTCAACTTACTGTTTGATAAGGAAAAGAGGTCACATGCCTCCCATCCACATTCACATGATAACCTTTCAAACTTGCACTTAAAGTAAGAACAAACAATTTTCCCTCCACAAATGGATATGGCCAATCAATTGATGATTTCTTTGCATGCCCCATCAAACGATTCAGCCACTAAGTAGCCTTTTCTTCTTTTGGATCATCATTATCAATTAGCCACCTTTTTCATTTTGGAAGTCCATCAACTGTCAAAATGAACAGAATTGATCAAATACAGCCTTCAAACCCCAAATCAAAATGCTATCCTAGGTGAAGGCAATAGATAGCCAGTACAGTGAAATTTATTTCAGTAAGAAAGCACAAAGCATATGTTACTCAAACTACCAATAAGACTATTATTCAATGCAAAAATCACAGATTGGGTGTAGAGAGATTGAATATGTTTGAATTGCTCTCTGTTTTAATTTTCTGAAATTTTTGAAGGGTTTCTGAATAAGCCAGTTGAAAAACTAATTAATCCATAAATGACATTGAAGGTGCACTGATAAGAGTCAACACCAATACAGCAGCAAAGAAATGGATCACTGTAGGTTTCAGACCCACCAATAGTAACTCCCAGTACCATTTGTCCATTTGGGGCTCTAGTTTAGTGGGCAGGAAGAGAGATTAGACTGCCACACTAACACAGAACTGAACTCAGGTCTCTGTAAAGAGAGCTAACTTGATTTACCGTTTAATGTAATCACAACTACCTTGGGGCCTGGCCTAGCCCAAATCCTTTACAAAATAAACGGCCTTCAGGTGCAAGACAAAACATCCCTTGAGTTTCTGAGGTCTATAGTGGATCCTATAAATCTCTCCTACATTCTTGTTCACTTGTACATAACAACTCAGGTCACTCAAACGAGTGATGGAATGTTGGGACTTAACTAGAGCTTATTTATTTTGCCTTGATGATAAATCTGCTCTGCCACTCTCGTGAATTAAACACTTTTCATGAATTCTGATGAAGCTCCTAAAAATGTAGGAGAAGATTGGAAACTAGACTATCAGCACTTGTTTTTTTAAAAATGAACTATTTTAGTGTTGAATTCTTTGCACGTTCAAATTGTTAAATTTTTAACATGGATTTAGATTTGATAGAAGTAACAGTCTTGTTTGTCAATTTCTAGCAAACTTATATCAGCACCAGCAGTAATTAAAATTCTGAGTTATATAGCAGCCGTAAGATAAACATTCATCCACAAAATTAGACACAAGAACACAGATTTTTACGGGGAAACCTTTCAAGGAATGAAACCCCAAAACAATGAATAATTCTTCCTCTAAATGAGATGACTGAGTTTGTACATGAGCAGATAAAAAGCAGACTTTTACAGTAATTTGGATTTGACTCTAGGGTGCACATACCAAAAGAATCCTGTTGGAGAATGACTGTCCTATACAAGACAGCTGCCACCAGTCTAATGAATTCAAACCTCAATCACCAAGATTGAGCTATTGTTGACTTTGCTGTTGACTGGATGAGTACCCGGTAAGTTTGATGGCTGAATATCAGCCTTTACAAGGCTGCTAGCTTCCTGGAACACTCCCCAATCAGATTCGACCTGTTTGGAAGAGGCCCTAAAGGACTGGTGCTGACTGTACTAAGGTTCGGTCTGCTGTAGGATACCCTAGATAGGGATCATAGTCCAGAATTCTATAGGATGCCCTAGATAGGGCTCGGCCTGCCTGTAGAAGACCCTAGCAGGGTTTGGCCCACATAAAATAGGCCCTATAGGGCTGCTGCTACTGCAAGAGGATGGACCATATTTCACAGTTGCAACCCAAACTGCACCAAACCTCATGGCTGTCTTCAAGAGTTGATACACACAACATGTGTGAGAAAAAGAGAGAACATAATCAGTAGATAAACTGTTAACATGACTAAAGAACCAAACTGTTAACATGAGAAATGTTGACATGACTGTTATAGCGTCAACAGATTATTGGACAGACTTTTACAGCGTCAGCAGATTATTGGACAGACTTTACTTGAGCATGCTTTCCAATTTGGGCAGAAGGTAGAGTCCAAATTCCAAGAGAGCACCTTCTAAACAGACTCAGTCCTCTCAACAACAGTCACAGAAGGTCTTTGTTCCAAAGTTAAATTCTTCTTCGTCTTCTTTTTCACAACCTTCAAACAAAAAGAAAGGCAACAATGGACAGAACAAAGTTTCAACATCTTATTAACGTAATGTGCATCAGAAGTATTATGTATATCACAAAGAGGTATGGTCACTCTAGTGATGGGTGCTACAAGTTCCAAGAAAAGAAGACCAAATTTTCATTCTCTGAAGAGCAACAAGAATTAGGTGAAGCTGATGCTACCAACCCTAAATATTAAAATCCAAATCTGATTCTTATCGCCAAGGATTAGTCCACAAACAATCCAAAAGCTCACTTTATGCACAACTGCCAAATCAAGAACAAGATAGCTAGGATGATCATTAATAATGTAGGTCAGAAATTCTAATTCTCAGTGGCCAGTTGATGAGCCTCGGCCCTCTGGGTATCATTTTATAGGCCCTGTATAACGACCGACATTCTAGGCAATTTTCATCACAAAAAAAGGTGTGTATAGACATAAAAACTAGATCTGGGACCTGGCTTGAGTCTGAACTTGTTTGGGAAAAGTTTGTGGATAATTGAGGAATAAAACCACATTATTAAGCAGTCTAGAGGTCTCCTGATCAGGACAAAAAAGACCTTGATCAGTAAGTCTGGGCCATTCTGAGGCAGTATTGGGAAATACTGTAGGTAAAAGCATTCTTGTGCAATAGAACTTCATCTCTGAGCATCGTTCAGCATCAGATCACCCTAATTCTCCATGCTGGGCTATGCCCAAACAATAAACAATGGGTCTGATGGTCAAAGGGCATGAAGACAGCCCTAGTCTGAGCATGTTTTATACCTAAGTCAGCATCAAATAACAAATCTGGGTATCATTTTATAGGCCCTGCGTATTATAATTCATATTTCTTGGCAATCTGGGCGCATCACGAATAATTCTGGCATATTCCAATCAGATCTTGGCATTTTTCATCATGAAAGGAGGTGTAGTTATGTCTTATTCCAATTCTGAGAACCCATGCAGCAATAAATGACGTTATTGCCAAGCCTGAGCATGAGCAGCATTAAATAAACAGATTCTCCTTCCTCTCTAAATGTGGGCGGAACTATGTGCAAGGAAGTGATGAAAATGGAAGTCTGGGCAGATTTGCTCTTAAAACAGAAACCCTAAGAGGGAGGGTGGTCCACCTATCAATACCTATTGGCCGTTCTGGAGTATATGAAGCTGCACACAGTGTGGAAAGAGGATATTAGTGGTATCCAATCTATGTTTTAGGCCCTGCTATTGTCTGTGTTGTAGACAACATCTCCAGTTAGGGTTCTCTTTTCTATCTTGGAACAAACTGTCACCTATTGTGAACATTTCCACCACAAAATTCACCTTTGGAAGAACTGTAATGCAAATCTATGGCAGCAGTGGTTGTTTAGAGGCTGAATATTAAATAATTTTGATTAGGAAAGGCTGGTTTGCTTTTAGTCCTTGTTGCAACATTTTTTCAGGGTGGTGTCTCACTTCTAACTTTCTAAGTAACTTGTGGAAGAGGCTGCAGAGCAGACTTCTGGGATGTTTTATGTTGAAATAATGTTCAGATCATCTTTATGGGCAGCATTCAATTTTCTATGACACCAGGAGACGACCATATCTTGGTCTCAACCTAGCGCACTTTCTCTCTTGAGCATCAGTGAACATGCAGTCCTTTCTAACCTACATGCAACCAAATATCAAGATAGGTTGAATCATGTCGCATGGTGGAACATGTATGACTCCTCTATCACACATTTGCATAAATTGGTAGTGAGGGTGCTTTCACAAGTTGTTAACACTTCTTTTGTAGAGAGGTGTTGAAGCACCTATAACTTCATCCACAACAAGTGAACACAGTGATCATTTGCTTCTTAAATTGAAAGGAATAATAAGTCATACTATCTCATGTGTCTGCTGATTCAAATCCTTCCATACACTTCCATATAAGTGTCAGCCCCCAACTCTTTTATGACCTTGTAACTGCCAAATATAAAAAAGTATGTCACTAAGAGTCTTAACTAAAGACAACAGAAAACACCACAGAAAATAAAGACTTAGAAAAATCTTGTCCCTAATTACGCTAAAGGGAAATAAAACCAAAGGAATTTAAATGAACTTACAAAAACAACCCCAAACTTAAAACCTAGAACATAAGAAAGAAGAAACTCCCAAGTATCCTCAACAGTGAATAAGCCTACAATCGAAAATCAAGAACCAAGAGCGAGAAACCTGCAAATAAGGCAATTGAACCAGAAAAGACCTCCAACAGTCAAGATCTTTTTACCAAATCCACAAATGTGGAAAACGAACTCAAAGAAGCAATTAAGGAGCAAGGATGAACCTCCTCACCTCTCCTCCTCCGACCTACAAGTTTAGATGAGGTGGAATTTCATTAGAGTAGCTAGAATAGTGAGTATTTTTGTACAAGGGATACAGGTATATTTATGGAAAACTTTTGTATTTTTACTCATAAAAAAATTATGTTATAAGAAAAAGGAAGCATTTCATTATGGCACTGAAGAAATTGGAAGACTTGGAGGAGATAGAAAACAAGAAATTGGAAAAGGGAAAGAGGATGCTAGGAAGCAATTTGATTATCAAGGAAACAAAAAAATAGATACAAGGACTTAGACATACTGAAAATAAGATGGGATCATCAGCACCTAGGACAAAGGGGACTTCAAGAGAATGTTATCATCAGTATCAAAGTCACCATTTGCAATTTTGCACTAGTAGCAAAAGTTGTTCTAGACATCAATATTCCTCCAAATAAAGTCCAATAGATGCAAATATTGCAGCAGCAAATGTTCCTAATAGAACTTGAGTAGGATAGTCAAAAATAGAGAGATGGTAGCCTAGGTTTCAATTGATATCATATTTAGCCTCTTACTATAGTTTGTCATTTAGTGCTTTTGTTATTGGCATTAACAACAAAGCACGTGGTCAAAAATTTCATGAAGTGTTCTCTAAGGGGTCACAGCTAGTTGGCAAACAGTTGCCCACAACCATTGTGTACAAGTCACCTCAATGAGTATAAAAGGCCCTCGTTTTTAAAATCAAGGTGTCATCAAGGACATTGGGTGACAAACCTCTATTCTGTTGACCACCTTGTCTAAATGTGTAAACCATTGTTATTATTGATAAAGTTGTACCATTCTTGACAGTGCCTTAAATCTTACTTCATGTGCTTCTCCATTTATTTCACATGTATAGACTACGATGTTTAGTCTTTTTCAATGTCATTACTCTAAATTTATAGCCACAAGGAAAATTTTATGCTTAATAAAGATTGAGAAATTTTGAAAAGCTAGTCTAATGCTAACCCTAAGCCAAGTTACACTAACTATAAAATGTGTTAGCATTACAGTCATATTCATATCCATGGGCTTATCTAGCAAAACATAAATCCACTATGTTGAAGATTCTATATGGATATCTGGATGATTATATAGCAAAAGGTTCTCCTCCTAATTGTTGCATATAGACGGACAAATTCTCAACACTGACTAATGAAACTCATTCGCTATGTTGAAGATTCTATATGGATATCTGGATTATTATATAGCAAAAGGTTCTCCTCCTAATTGTTGCATATAGACAGACAAATTCTCAACACTGAGTAATGAAACTCATTCGCATGCTATGGCCTCATGTTGTGTGACCTGTACAACTTCAAGATGTAATTTTTAGATAGAAACTAGGAAAAGATGAAACTGACTAGCATAAGATGAAATTTTTAGATAGCAACATTGCGACCAAAGATGAAACTTACTAGCATAAGATGAAACTGCATGACATCTTTTATCAACAGCCATATTCGAATGAACACTTAACTTTTACTATTTGAGTGTCTGGAAAGTGTAGTTGTTTCCATCCACTAAGCTTTTTATCTACTTCCAATCTAGCATATCTAGAAGCCATAAAACCTCGCTGTCGGAGTTTGCAGCATCACAAAAGTCCACTTCAATGCCAAAGACGTCCATGTTGCCGCCTTGAGCATCCACCAGCAGCAGTGCAAACCAAGCTTTGATCTCTGATACAAACGGATATTAGGGAGAAAATTGCAAATAATCATAAGCAAGGGCCCTGTATGCCGGTCCATCAACATAATTGAAGCCAGATTTATCAATAATGCAAGCAACTTTATCACTGTCTCTTCACCCTATGAGAAGAGAAACATGAATGCTCTCACTGAACACAACCCGGAACCTGGGACTCACAGGAATTGTCATCTTGCAAGTTAGGCTTCTCAAATGATCCCTCATCATATCGCAAATTTCGGGAGGAGGGTTTATAATCCCTGACTAAAGGAGCATACCGGGGACTACATATGAATAAACTGACTTATCATCCAGCCATATATCAACATAGAATTCTATATCATCAAAGGACAATCTGGGAACCGGGAGGGGGCTACTCTGCTGCTTGCAGACTCATGTAAAGTTTATGGTAACCCTGAGAATCCCCAATTGGAGAAGATCCCTTGGTTTTGCAAATAGATGGCCGTTTCTTTGCACACAAATTCTTCCAAAAATAATCATCTTTGGCTAGATCTCTCCATCGCGTGCATACACACATACATAATGCTAGGTCTTTTCTGTTCATCAGGGGAAAAACGGCCTTTAGCACCTCTTCAGAGAACCAACCTTCTGCCATTTTTAGAAATGTCACTAATTGCCCCAAATCAATAAATACCCAAAATTGGACCTTACCCAGATTTCTACGCTTTGCAGAATACCTAAACCCTAACAAGATTTGTGGATTTTACAGAATACACGAACCCTGGACCTTTTCCAAACTTAGGGATTTTTCAGAAAACCCATTTTGTTGTAGCCAATCTTCATGACGGTCATTTTGTTTCCAGAACGAAATTTGTTACTCTTTAGATCAAAGAAAAGCAGCCCAAAACCCCAGAAGTCAAATTTGTCACCTGCAAATGCAAGATTGGAATAATTCTAAAAGCTTTAGGTCTACTTTGAATATTCGGTATACAGAAACTGTAATTAATAGGGTTTTTTATCATATCATGTGAT
Organism: Pseudotsuga menziesii; assembly: GCA_001517045.1. Classification (NCBI taxonomy): domain Eukaryota; kingdom Viridiplantae; phylum Streptophyta; class Pinopsida; order Pinales; family Pinaceae; genus Pseudotsuga; species Pseudotsuga menziesii. The sequence continues at coordinate 377,112 of LPNX010850317.1, forward strand.
TGGTCAAAGCTAGTTTAAGGGAAAATATGTAAATAGTAGAGGCTGATACAAGATATATTCAGTAATCAATTTCTAAAATAGAATGTGTAAAATGGGCATTAATGTAAATCATACGATGACAGAAGTACTAACCATTGATTTCAGAAAGAGGGCATGTGATTTGATCTCTGGTCCTCCATCCCAATCCATCAGCTATGATTGATCCAATCTTCCATTCGGAAAAGAGAAAAAAAGAAATAGAAGAATCCAATGTTAAAAGTAAAACGAAAAGAGAGGTTGCAACAAAATAAATGTGGTTATTTCTTCAAGACTAATTGGTTTAGATGTTAAACCATACTCAAGAACAATGAGGACCAAATGAACATTATGGCCATTATATTGAGAAATATGGCATCACATCATTGATCAAATTGGAAATAGATAGTTTGATAGCCTTTATAATTACGTGTTCCAAAGGATTGAATTTTGATATACAAACTATGGAATACATTTTTTTTCATTTTTTTAGAATAGACATTTAAAATCCACCTATATGGGCTCCCTAGGAAACAAGATTTATTTTTCATTAGATTCAAGACATTCAATGGGAGAGTTTGTTTTGGTAATCTCTTTGCTTGTTCAATGGACTCATCTTTTTCCTATTATTGTTAAGGCAAGTTGTATTCTCTTTTAAGGAATATCGTTGATGGTCACTTCAACTCATAGAGATTTTGTTAATTCATGGTAGTGTATTGACATTATGTATCAATATGAGGCTTATATATCCATGTCTATAGAAATATGTGGCAATAAAACCTAAGCGTCGGATAAGAGCTCAAATTTACATAGAGCTGAACAGAGAGCTCAAATTTACATAATAGAATCCTTTCTTCTCAATTAAACTTATAAATAGAAGAGAGAGGATGTTGTGGAGGAAATAATCCCTAGTTCACTGGATGGTTGAGCCATAGGCCTATTGAGTGCTCAAAATTTACTAAAGAGAAGTTTTTGTCTATGTTGAAGAAAGTGGGAAAAAGGTTATTGGAAGACTCTACAAAGGATGGTAAATGGACCTTGTGACTACTCTATTGGTAGTTAAGGATGTAAAAAAACTCCCATATGATACTCATACCCCACCCAATGATTAAACACTGAAATTCCTTCCTTTGCAAATGACTATTTTGTTCATTGTTTGTCACTCTTGAGAAGAAACTTTCAAAAGGAGGTGTAAGGTTTGATGCAACACTCAACATTATGTAGGAAATGAATAGTGCCATCGCTTAAGCGACACTTTTACTAACTTTCCGTCACTTAAGCGACACTCTTACTAACTCTTCATCGCTTAAGCGATGCTTGTGGCCAAATTTACAAAAAAAAATGTATCCTTGTGATTTTTGGTAAGTTCAAAAAGAGAAATCCACGCGCCGTTGGATTTTTCCATCGGATTTTGGATCGAAATGTAGTAGTGTGAATACATATCCCAATAACCATTAGGTCCAAAGGATGTCAAAATAACAACATAGAACCATGATTAAGCTTGGCCATCCAGACTGTCATCAAGTACCTTGGAAGTAAATGGAATTGATAGAAAAACAAATGACGATAAAATTCTTAAAGACAAAGTCCACCAAAATCAAAATCCCACAAAAATACAAAATTTCACTAAAGGACAACATTTTGGAAGACCAAAAGTTTGAGAAATTTATTTATTTAATTTTATGTAATTTAAATAAGCTCAAGTATCACTTGGAATGTGGAAGGAAAATGGCCATGGAACTTGAGCTATAAATTTTAAACTCTACCCATGTAAAATGGATTTTTCCTTTTCACTCTTCTCATGAAAAATTTCACGGAGATGAATAAAAAGGAAGTTGATTGTGACTGACAAAGTGCATTTGATGTTATGTGATTATATTCTTCTAAAAATCTCTCATTAAATTCTAATATTAACCTCGAATTCAATTCCTTTATAATTTAAATTTCTTTCTTGTTCATGGAACCTTGTAATGGTTCCCTCATCTCTGTAGATGTTGTGGAAATTGACTATGAATGAGGAATGCTCCACCCAAACTTAGGTGCAATATGTTCATAATCCTCTCAACACAGTTGCCACCTTGGAGCTGGGTCTATGAATCCATCGGGGAGATGGGTTAATTCTCAGACTCCATAGGCTCATACATGAATAATACATACCAAACGAAATCCGTTTCTTCCCCAGACCATCCCAAACAATATCAATAAATTAATTAATTTAATGATGGAATCCTTCTCCATGAGGAATGGAATGCCTTCTCCCAATGACTATATAAACTCTTTAGATCTTTCCCTGAAAACCTTTTATAAAAAAAACATTAATCATGATAAAATTAAAGAATTAATCCCCATAACCAAGGTCCTAGGAAAAAGTTAAGATTTAGAGAATATTTTTAGGGTCCAAGACGTGGTTAAGCAATGTAATGACACCAACACTCTATTCTCCTCTCACACACCTTCCCCTCATGAATTTATAGTCCTCCATCTCTTCTCAATGTTCTCTCCCCATTTGTAGCTAGCTTCATATTTTATTACTAATTGTTTAGTTGCAATTACATATACCTGGCCCTCATCCATATCAAATTTACAATTATATTACAATATGGGGGCTTTAACATGAGTGTTACATTCTCCTACCCCTTAATTTCAATACCTTCCTTGATGTTAATTTATTTATGCATACATACCCCATGGCTTGTTGACTCTAGTTTCTTTTCCAAAGATTTTGATTTTCTTTAGTAGCCTATAGTGACACTCTGCCTTATCTTAAGATAGATATGTATTTGGTATTATTTATTCATCAACATCCATTGTATTTTTTGAGATCTTTAGAATTCCATATGTCTCTTTATTATGGAAATGCCTTCAAGGTACTTTCCAAGGGAAATTGCCTCGCTTTAAATGGATTTAAATTAAAATACCCATTTAAAGCCAGGTGAATGTTTAAAGCCCATTTAATCATTCTGGAGAAATTTCCAAGGGAAATTGCCTGGTGAATATTCTAGGAATAGGAATGCAATGAGAGATATAATATAGATTGCAGTGTTTTACCTTTATAGCATCAACTGTAGAAGAAAAGATTGATAGTATTTGGGGTTTTACAATTTACTCATCTTATTTATTTTTTTGTTTATTTAAAATTTTTCCTATTTAAATTTTCCTTTTTGTCAAGAATTAGGTAGGAAAAGAAGATGGCTACTACAGATATATAACAAGGAACATGGAAAAATGAGTAAAGGTTTTTCAAATGATTGAGATGCAATATAAAAGAATTATAAGGTAGGATCTATGATAGTTGTGATCATGACATTAGATACACATTAGATCAACAACAAAAACCATGGACATTGAGATTCATATAAAAAATCAATGGTCGAATAACCTAGACAAACCAAGTATATAACCAGCGGTGATATAACCAAGTATATAACTTGACCGTTGTAAAAAGTCAACAAAAGACAGTGTCGTCGCTATAGAGACGGTCAGGCGTGGATACAACGACGTCCAAGAGTTTAGGCATGGATACATCGACGTCAAAGAGTCCAGGCGTGGATATAGCGACGACTAGGCATGGATATAGTGACGCTTCATTCCTGTTACATCGTATTTTACACCAAAAAGTAAGAAACGTGGAAAACCTCCATGGAAAAATCCACGCTTTTGTACTAGTGGAACTAGGGTTTTGCTCAATGAGGGCCATTGTCAATTTTGCTCAATGGGGTCAATTTTGAATTGAGATATCATGGATGATTATGGGTATCAAGAACACATTCACAATTCCCAAATACATCTATGGAAGTTGATGGAACCTAGTTATACTGTTCGATCTAGATTTTGTGCCCTTGGAGCAAATTCACAAGTTATGCTTGAATGGCCCTAGGTGCCTACTTGCAACTAGACATATAAAAAAAATTATCTTTGATCATGAAACTATTGATTCCAAGGGATAATGATGATGTGTTCACCTAGGGGAAGCCCCTACTATGTTTCCCTTTCCTGGAAACGATCATTTTATACCACCTCTAGAAGTAGGGTTTTGCTTTGTAACACCCCGATTTTGACCCTGTTTGCATTAAATGTATATGATGTATATATTGTAATTAATCATGGTGTGGAGCTATAGGAAAAATCCCCACCATTGATTTAACATTATATGTTCGGCAATTAAAATTGATGCCGGTGGTATTTGTGCCAGCCATGAACACTATAAATTGGACATCATGTAAATATGCATTTTAATTAAAAATACCCACAACCAACTATGTCAATGCAACAATAATGAGAAGGGGCATGATTTCTTGAGGATAAGGGGGCGAGAATATTCAAACCTTTGGGCCAATGGGGAAAATCCAAATGTCAGAGGAAGAACCCATCAATTTGTCAACTACCTTTCTTGTTTGATGTACCCAATCATTTATAACTGCCATAAATTTGTTAGGTTGGTTATTGCATGGGATGGGCAAGGTCTGATAGCCCAAATTCGAATTGGAGAATCCATCAGTTTTTGGGAAACGCGTTTTGACTCCCTGGGAAAGCAATAACCCAAAAACATAGGCCATTCTACCATGCTTTCATGTTGGCATGTTTTCCTCACCATTTTTTCTTCACGTGAGCTCTCTCAGGAATCCAGAACTTCCTTTGTGTGTTTTCATTCCACTTTTTTGGCTGTTGGCTTCATTTTCCCAAGGATGGAAGGTTTTTTTTATAATGCCATGGATTGGGTTGGTTTTCCTCATGTTTTTGGATATGCTAGTGCATTTTCCATTCATGTTTTTATAGTTTCATGTGCTTTTACCATGGATGTGAAGTGTTTTTGTTAACTTCTAGTGGCTAGGATCTCTGCTGGGTGTTTTGGTGTTGTTTCCACATGCCCACGGTGGGGAATTTCATTGTCTAGTGTTGCCCAATGAGTGGGAAAATAAATCCATGAATTTTGGGTGCTGTTGAGGTAGTTTTGGAGACGTTAGGGCCATAAACTACTCTGGAATTTGAGTTGCTCAGTCTTAGCCATTTTAACCAATTTCCATATCCGATTTGGCCTCTGTGGTGTGTTTCCCTTTAAATTCTAGAGCTATAAATTGCTGTGTATTTTGTGGTTGTTAGTATTTGGACTGCTTGGGAGTGGGAATGGAGTCTGAGTTTGCTTGATAAACCTAGTGTGTGTAGGATCCTCACAGACAGAGCTAGAGGGATGACTTCTTTCTCCAGACCCCTTGAATAGCAATGGAAGGGAACTCATGGCCTGAAGGACTGTGTAGCAGAGAAGGGGATGATTCCTTGTGTTGGGTGTGTGTGGATGTCTTAGAAGTCAGGCTAGATCTGGTGCAGGTGTTCCTAGTTCTTCCATGAGCCCACTAGCTTAGTAGCCAGCTTTTCTAGCTTCTGATAGCCTGATAAACCCAAATTTGTTGCCTTGGATGAATTGTGTATCCTTGTCTACATGTGAGACTTCTAGTTTCCCCTTACTCCTTGTGGAATCATTTCTAGCTCGCGGGTGGCAGTGTTGCTAAGATATTGATGAACACATTGGCCTATGGTTGGGTGGAATGTTGCATCAACGTAGCTGGTTGCAGGAATATCTTCTGTTAAATATAAGTATCTCTTATCTATTCTGTCTTTACAATTGCATTTCTTACTTAAATGAGATGTTGAACATGATGAAATGTATTGGATTATTTTGTTTTCTTCTGCTGTATGTTTAAACAAATTATGCATCTTTGTATGTTTCATTTCCAATGCATTTTATATCTTATGTTCATGGGGATTAGTTTACCCGAAATGTTAGCATTATAGTCACGTCCTCTTGCCGATAGAAGGGTGGGGACATGACAGATTGGTATCAGAGCTATTTCGTTGCAGATTTGGGCCTCTGTGGGACATGAAGAGAAGTTATCAGAGGTTAGAAATCAACCTCTATGGGTGTTCAGCAATAGTAGCAGACACAAAAAAAAAATTTCAAAATTTTTCTGAGTATGAAAACCCCTTTAGGCGGCTGAGAAATCCCAAGATGAGCCGCTAAAGTAGCTGGGGTGGCCAAAGGAGAGCTGCAACAATGGCTATGCTATTTCCACCTTATTGGTGCAGTGGACGAAACTTAAGAAAAGATTCGATATGTCGACAAGAAAGTGAAGTCGAAGCCGCTACAGTGGACGGAAGTCGAAGATATTTTCGCAATAGTGGAGACTTCAGTAGGTTTCTACCGAAGGCGGCGGGTGGAAGTATAAGTTCAAGCTGTAAATACTGATGGAAATTTGGGTTTGAGTTGATGAATGTCAGGTGAGTGGAGCTAACAAGCATCGGGAGAGGCAAGCTGACGAAAAGAAAATTTGAAAAAATTTCTAAGTATGGAAGCAGTGGAAGGAAATGAAACTTCAAGCCACAATGACAGTGGGAGAAAGAAAATAATTGAGCCGCAGCGACGACAGAGAGTTGAAGTCTAAGCCATAATGGTGGTCGAAAGGAGATGAAATTCGAGCTGCTATGCAGTGGGTGTAAGTTTGACTCGGAGCTGATGTGTGGCAGAAGGAAGTTAGAGTTTGAGCCGCAACTACACTTGGCGGAAAAGGAAAATGGAGCTGACGTGGCAGATGGGAACTCAAGAAGCAGCCGATGAAATTGGTTGAGTCGTGTTGATGTGTGGCAAATGAAAGTTGAAGAATGAGCCGCTATGGCAAACAAAAGGTGAAGTTCGAGCTGCTACAGCAGTGGAAGAGAAAGGAAGATCGAGCCGCTACGACGGTGGGTGAGAAGGAAAGAAGGAGATGCTATGGCGATGGGTGAGAAAGGATGATGAAGATGCTACGACGATGGGTGATAAATGAATATGGAATCACTACAGCAGATGAAAAACAAGGATCAAGTCATTGTAGCGGGTGGAAGTCAAATTTTTTTTCTTCGATATAGTGGGTGAAAAATTTTGAAATTTTTTCTGAATCAGAGAAATTTAGCAGGGTTTGAAGCTAGAAGGGGGCAAGCCCCCTTGACCCCCATCGTCCCCCTGATACCGTTGTTCTTTGTGAAAAGAAAATTCTATTTTTAGACAAATTTTTCAATGTATGATTTTTCCAAGTAAAGGCAAGTAATGTAGAATTCATTTGAATGTTATGTGGCTAATAGTTGTATGTACTAACACATTTTGTAGAATTATAGTTACCTTGAAATGCAACATTCCAGATAGTGTAGTTTGGTAGAGTGAGTCTTGGTTCAGCCATGAGAACCCATGATGGATATGATGCATGGGATTCCTATGGACGTGCGCTAGATGCCATGGGGGAAAATGTTCGAGTTGGAAATGATGATATAGAATCTAATGGAAGGATATTTGAAGAGACTTCGCTAGACATTGCAGCTACCATAAGAAGCCTGATTAAACCCCAGGAAGAGTAGCATCAGTTGAATGCTGCTATGTTGCAAATTTTGACCGACTTGCAAAGAAATATGGAGTATGGGCATGGTGCAGCAAAACCATAAGGTAGTAAAAGCAGTACCAAAAGAAGAAGAAGGCCTTCTAGTAGATCATTTGACTCAGAAGAATCCAAAGGGGATTCAAGCTCTTCTTCTCACAAGAGCAAGAGAAGGAGGCGCCATAGGGATCACTCTCAAGATGAATTCAAGAAGGCTAAACCTCCTACATTTGATGGTGAGATAAAGACTGGACAAGAGGCTGAAGCTTGTCTTCTTGGGATAAAGAAGTATTTCCAAGTTCAAGATTATTAAGGAAACATGAAGGAAAGGGTTTCCATATTCAATCTGAATGGAAGGGTATCCATTTGGTGGGAGCACTTCAAGCAAGAAAAGAGGATCAGTGAAAGAAGGCTTAAGTGGAAGCAGTTCAAGAAGTATTTCAAGCAGAAATACCTCTTTGATAGGTATTATGATGAGAAAATTAAGGAGTTCCATGAGTTGAGATTGGGACAACATACGATGGAAGAGTATGCAAATAAGTTCATGGAATTGTTAAGGTATGTCAGGTACATCAAATTTTAAAAGGTGAAGGTCCAACGTTTCCTAAGTGTATTGCTTCAGTCTTACAAAGACAAAATTGAGTTTTATGAACGTAGAACTCTTGAAGAAGCAATAAGGAAGGATAAGTATTTCTATGAGAAAAGAAAAGGAAAACCTAATTATCATAAGACATGGAAGGACAAGAAGAACAAGAAGTATGACCAAAGGAAGAAAGGTTTTAAACCGTCCAACTTCAGGAATCGGTAGAAGCAGCCATTCTGAGTTGAGAAGCATCTAGCTAGAGTGGTGGGATAAAATCCTAGAGAACCACAATAGAATAGAGGACCACTCCAATGTTGGAAATGTGGAGGGACCCACATGTGCAGGAGTTATCCACTTGAGAATGAGAATGCAAGGTCAGCTTACAAAATTCAAGAGGTAGAAACAGTGGGTCAAGTTGCAAGGGTCGTCCCTAGGATTTATGTAGCATTGGAGGACCACCAGGTAGATCACCAGTTAACTGTGGTTGAATTTGTAGGTAAGATTGTTTAGCAATTTGTTTCTATTTTGATTGACCTTAGTTCTACTCACAGTTACATTACCCCTAGAATAGTGGAGATTTGTGATTTTAAGAGAGTAAAGCATAGAAAGTCTTGGTTAGTTCAGCTAGCCACTAGAACTAAGAGAAAGGTTAGTGAAGTGGTAGAGAAATTCTTGTTGGTCATGAATGGATTGGTCACTTGTGTAGATATTAATGTTCTACCACTTGGTTCCTATGATTTTCTCATTGGAATGTATTGGGTAGAAGATCACAGGGTAAAGCTTGACTGTTATAGTAAGACTTTTGAATGCATGGATGAAGAAGGGAACCCAAGAGTTGTGAAAGGAATTCCAAAGGTGATTTCAGTAAGGTAGGTTTAAACAATGGAGTTGAAGAAGTTCTATAGGAAATGTTGCCAGTTGTATGCAGCTCATATTTTGGAGGCAATAGAAGATAGGACTCCTAGGTTGAAGGAATTTCACGTGTTGCAGTAATTCAGGGATGTGTTTCCTGATGAGATTCTGGGGATTCCTCCAAGGATGGACATTGTTTTCACAATTGAACTTGTGCCATGAGCAGCACTAGTGTCCAAGACACCCTATAGAATGAGTACACCATAAATGCTAGAGCTAAAGATGCAACTGCAAGAGTTGTTGGAGAAGAAGTATATTAGGCCAAGTGTGTCTCCTTGGGGAACACTAGTTCTATTTGTGAAGAAGAAAGATGGTACACTCAGGTTGTGTATTTATTACAGACAGTTGAACAAAGTCACGGTGAAGAATAAATACCGTTTTCCTAGGACTAATGACCTCTTTGATCAAATGAGGGTAGCAAAGGTATTTTCAAAGATTGACTTGAGGTATGGTTACCATCAGGTAAGAATCAAGGATGAAGACATTCATAAGACAACCTTCAAGACAAGGTATGGGCATTATGAGTTTGTAGTGGTACCATTTGGCCTCACAAATGCACCATCTGCATTTATGTGCCTTATGAATAGTGTATTCAACAGGTATTTGGACAAGTTTGTTCTTGTTTTCCTTGATGACATTCTTATTTATTCTAAGAATGAGGAAGAGCATGGAGAGAATTTGAGATTGACATTGTAATTGCTCAGGGAGCATAAGTTGTATGCAAAGTTGAGAAAGTGTGACTTTTATAGAGATATGATTCATTATTTGGGTCACGTTATCTCAGATGAGGGCATATCAGTAGACCTTGAGAAGATTGAAGCCATTATGAATTGGCCTACCCCGAGGAATGTGACTTATGTAAGATATTTGATGAGACTTGTGAGATATTATAGGATATTCATTGAAGGATTCTCTAAGGTTGCACCACTACAACAAATCCTGCAATTAGCGTCCCATTTAGCGTCCCCTTTTAGTGTAATTTTTTTTTTTAACATTGAGTGGTCAAACTAGATGCTAAATGGAATGCGTCATGGACAAAAATTAAAGTGTCTCAAAAAATGTCTTTTTTTCTTCCTAGATAGCATCCTTTATGACGTCCAAAATAGCGTCTATTTTTTTGCTTCGAGAATAACGTCTAACTTTGCTTCGTAAACAATGTCGAGGTTTGCTTCCTGAATAACATCATATTTTGCTTCCTAGCGAGTGTCTAATTTTTATTCTTAAATGGCATCCACGTTAGCACCATATTTGCACCCTTAATAAAACCATGTTAGCATCCAAATTAGCATCCAATATTGCATCCATTGTTACTACCACTTTAGCATCCCATTTTGCACCATGTTTTACTTCCAAATATGTGCCAATTTTTGCTTCCAAATTTGCACAAATTTTTGCTTCTTTTTTTGCATCACGTTTTGCTACGAAAATGATGCCAAATATTTCTTATATTGTTGCACCATATTTTGCTTCCTATGTAGCGCCATGTTTTGCATCCAAAGTAACGTCTTATTTTTCTACCATATCAACGCCATGTTTGGCTTCATCATTAGCGACACATGTTGCATCCTTTTTAATATCTAGTTTCACGTGTTATTTTGCTACCATATCAATGCCATGTTTGGTTACATCATTAACACCACATGTTGCATCCTTTTTAATGCCTAGTTTCACATCTCTCATTTTTTGGTCACTAATTTAGTCATTTTTAGTAATTTTATATATGAATTTTAGTCATTTTGTTTGGTCACTTATCTCTTGTTTGTTGGTTATTAATTTAGTTTTTTTTAACCGATATTATAATATCATTAGGGCATGGAGGAATCAAACCAACAACCTCCTGCTTGTAAGGCAGATGCTCTTCCATTGAGCTAGCACCCTTTAAGAATTTGAAAACCTAATTTACTGAGTCCTCTATAATGATAAAAATGATCAATACACAACTTTGGCAAAGGATGATAGATTGTATAAGTTCACAATATATGATCAAGAAGGTTATGAAATCCATAAACCTTTTCTAGGAATTTTGAACAAAACTAAAGAAATTGGCTTAATGGGATTGCAAAAATCACTATTCCCTAGCAACCATTATGTTTGTTTAAGGTTTGATATTTAATCATACACCATTAAGAGACCCATGATAAGAGGACATCAAGACACATCCTTAAATGAGAATACAACGATATTCAAGAAAAATAGTCATTGTTTAAACCATATTGCAATAAGAGTTTTAGTTTTCAGATAGGGGTTTTCTATTTTATCTGAGGTTTCTCCTTGTGGTGGTGCTCTATCTGTTGAATTTTTCCTTTTGTAAAAAGATTTGTTTTCAATGTTTTATAACTAAAAAGAAGAAGCATGTTCCAAAAAAGGTTATTAATATAATTAATAGGGAAATAGGGCCACTATAACAATCCCCAAAGTTAAAACAAATGTCTACGGCCAGTATGAATGACATGCATCCCACAACACACATAAATTCTCTATGGAATTTTCTAGAAATCACGTGGCTCATAAGTGGTAATAAAACCTTAAGCTCCTAGCAATGAACATAGTGCTCCTATCATGTCCTGCAGTCCTACTTTGATATAAATTCTAAACAGAGTAAATTCTAATGGGATTGCTTTCATTGGCATGTAAATATTGCTACATTTTGCAGTGTCTACTTTTACATATGCCATATTTCAAAATACCCATAGATTTAACAAATTTATCCTTCGAGGGAAAATTATCAGGTTGAACCAGGAGCTAGCCTGCATAGCCATTACTCCCATAGTTCTACACTGCATATTTTTAATTGCGCCCTTTAAAACTTGACTAAAATGTACTGTTCAAGTTTTCCAATCTCTCATGTGTGGGAATTCATGGGGTTGATACTGTGTGCTCGTATCATAGTGCCAAAAAGTTCAGAGTAAATATTCTGCCAAAATTGTTTGGAACTTCTACCCAACATCAATCATTTTTTACACTTGCCATTTAGGTGGAGATTGCCATATGCAATCATGGAACCCTGATTGTTAAATATTCCATTGACCTCACCTATGAACCAAGGCCCAATGGCTGAACAAAGACTCTAATTAATCTAAATTTACACTTCAATCCAAAGTATCTTTTAATTTATAAAACTACCACCTTTTCTATATAGAATCAAGTTCAACCTTTCATAATGGTTTCCTAAAACTGCCTTAATATATTGTGATGTGGAGCATCTAGAACCCTCACCTCCACCACATGAACTACTCGCTGTGAAAAGTGTTGCTCTATGCCATGCATCATTGGTGCCAAATAGAAACATAGCAGCCTTGCATGCTATTAAAGGGCCACGTTCCCTTATTATGACATCTATTAAAGAAGACATTGCAGTGGAAGTAGCGGGGGCAATTATGCTCAAGAGCATTTCATGTAGAAGACTATGCTTAGAGGAGGGTCTTTCCACCATTCAAAACATTTCATAATCATCAGTTTCTTGCAAAAGAAAAACAAATAAGTCAAACATACCATTTTTAACTAAGATCATTTCATAATTCCAAGTTTTGTTATTTCCCCAACAATCATCTCAGAATTTGAAATAAAGTATAGACTTACCATAGAATCAGCACTTGGAAAAGCATTTAGAAGCCAAGAAGATTGGGTATGATACTCAATAGCATGCTTGATTCCTGAATCAGAATAACATAAGGCTTTTCCAAGAAGAGAAGAAAACGTTAATCATTCTAAATACTATGATATAAAAGATACTATTGCATATACAATGCTTGAAGCCTTTAGTGAATGTCAACTCCAAAATATGGAAAAAGTAATCTATCTGATCGATAGATGATTACTTCTAAACTCATGGAAGGGGACAGAGTTCCCAATTGACAGGAATCTAAAACATTTACTGGAGAAGTTGCATTCGAAGTCACAAGAATTACATCGATAGGCACTCATACAAGCTGATTGAAATTATACAACATGAAAATAGATCTACAAAACTGATCTGTCTTCAAATCAAGAGGGAATGGAATTTCAGAATTAATGTGTGCATACCATAAACCTCCCATTGTTACAAAAGGACAATCAATGAAATTCAAAATTTCTTTCCTTTCTCATCGAAACATTGACAATCATATAGGAGCATGCACATGTGAATATTGCTAATATAAGATACCACCACAACTTTCTTGACATGCATTTTCAGCATTGGACAACTCTTTGGTCATGATACCCTGTTTCATTTCATGTTGATATTATCTGTTACAGTTTGTTGATGACATGAAGGTTGATGTTATGGTTCACCATTTGATTACAATGATATAAGATATATATACTAGATGGTTGATGTTATTTGTGTACTAAATGGTTAATGGTTTAAAGATCATCATTAATCTACTATGAATATCTATGTTTCGATATATTTTGCAACTAAATCGCCATTCTGCATGATTTTTTTGGATATATATATATATATATCAAAATATATTAAAATGTATATTATCTAAAAAAGCACGCCAAGAGTCTTATGGAAATTGGAAATTATCACTAGCCTTGCTTCTAGTAGTACTGCTAGGGTAGTTGTAGATGTCCTTGAGCATTGTAATGAGTTTGATTTAGAGGATTTAGAGGAATGCTGAGGATCCCATTTTCAACAGTGGTGTTTGGTTTGATGATTGATCATGTTAATCAATGATATGTGGTAGGTGGTAGGCTAGGACCTTGTAGCATGTCTTTTTGTATACTAGAGGTTGTAATGTTATACATCTCGCTAAATATTCAAGGGTTAGGAAACCCTTCAAATAAATTGGCCCTGAAAGATTGGTTTTTCTTCATAAGCCTCATATCTTCCTACTACAGGAAACCTTGGTAGTTGATGAATATATCATTTGTGATTTGAATACCTTATTTCATGGTTGGGATTTTATTAGTCTTGATGCCATGGGCCGTTTTGGAGGGCTTGTCATTGGGTGGAATTATAGTTCCCTTTCATGTTCTTCTAGTTTGGGGAATTTATTTGGTCTTGGTGTTGATATTTTCTGCCAGATTTGAATTTACTCTGCTTAACAAGTATGTGCCTCATTCTCATAGACAAGATTTCTAGGAGAGTCTGTTTGAAGATAGATTTCACAATATTACAAGATTTATCCTTGCTAGAGATCTGAATTTTTCCCTATAAGAATCAAGACATGGGGAGATTATGCTCATAAGAACCCCTTCCTTACTACTGCAGTCCTTAAACCTTCCTAGAGTAATAGGTGTACTAGTGAACATGCCATTGCCAAAATATTGGACTATTTTCTTATCAATGAAGGCATGTTAGATTCGGCTTATTGTATTAAGAAGTGGATTGGTACAGGTGGAGGCTCTGATCATTCTCCAGTTTTTTGGAAGTTATTGGGGATCTAAGGAATCCCCCATTTCCTTTTAAGTTTAATAATAACTGGTTACAGGATGAAGGTTTTATTAATCTGGTGAAGGATATTTGTGTTTCTTCCTTGACTATTCATTTCTGTAGTAATCTAAAAAGGATAAAAGCTACGACCATCTATTGGGAAACAAATAGAAAGAAAATATTTGGAAATCTCAAATATAGTGGATCAGTTCGAGGCACATTACTCCTCACACCCTTAAGGTTTCAAATCTATTAATCGGAAAATTTGCATTTAGGAACTTGAATCCAAAAGGAAAAATATTTTGCAAGAAGAGGAGGCTATTACTAGGCTCAAGAGTATAACTATATGGTTGCAGAAAGGTGACAACAATTCAAAATACTTCCATAATTACATTAAACATAGAATCAATGCTAACTCTATTTGGAAAATTGAAGATGAGAGCATGGCCTTTGTATTGGGGTTTCATGACATAGCAAAGGTGTGAGTGAAGCAATTCTCTGGGTTATATAAGGAAGATCAATGGGCCCATGTAGCTTCCATGTTGGATTCTTTGATTCGTTGATTCGTTGTTCATTAAGTGACCCTTTCTTTAATATCAAAGCATCCTTAGATAGTTTGTATGCAAAGAATATGGTTTCAAAGGTACATTTGACATGCAATAACTAATTCATAAGAGACTCAAACAAAAAGTTGTTTAGCCTACGTTTCTAATTTGCCTAATCCACCATCAACTTCGAATCTTCAAATGCTTGGAGAAATTTAACATTGTTATTTACTTATTTGAAATATATAAATATATAATTTGTCACCTATTTGTAGCTTTAGAGGTTTAGATGAATCGACTTGTAGGGCACTTTTAAGGGGCAGGTCTCACCTTTTTTATTTGGGGTAAAAATTGGTATCAAACCTTTTGGGGCCATTTTGAGGTTTTAAACATCAACTTGCATTAGGACTGGAGGGTTACAAGATGAGGAGTTGGATGCAATGTTTCCTCATGAGGGTTACAAGATCTTGGACCCTCCTGCTTCATATGTGCCCTTTAGGATCCCAGCAAGGAAGCTGCTTGCAACTCCTACTCCACTCATGGGGATGCCTTTGCATAACATACCTGAAGAAAATTGACTTCAGCAGTATGACGTTGAGAAGGAAGCCCCCGGTGGGTTACCTTTCATGAATCCTGGAGATTATTAGTACTTTGGTGTCTTGCTGAATGAGGAAGATGAGGAGGAGCTTTCACCGGACGAGAAGAAAGAGCGCAAGATAATGAAGCTATTGCTTAAGGTGAAGAACAATACACCACCATAGCGAAAAACAACGTTGAGATAGCTTACTGATAAAGCTAGGGATTTTGGTGCCGGGCCTCTCTTTAATCAGATTTTTCCTTTGCTCATGTCCCCCACACTTGAAGATCAGGAGAGGCATCTTTTGGTGAAGGTAATTGATAGATTTCTTTATAAACTGGATGAACTTGTCAGGCCATTTGTTCACAATATTCTCGTGGTCATTGAACCACTTCTTATAGATGAATATTACTATGCCCGTGTTGAGGGAAGAGAGATCATCTCCAACTTGAGAAAAGCTGCAGAGCTTGCAACTATGATTGCCACCATGAGACCTGATATTGATAACATTGATGAATATGTGTGAAACAAAATAGCAAGGGATTTTAGTGTAGTTGCTTCTACTCTTGGAATTCCTGCTCTTTTGCCATTTTTGAAGGCAGTGTGTCAGATTAAGAAATCATGGCAAGCTTGAACTATTGGTATAAAGATTGTCCAACAGATAAATATCCTCATGGGTTGTGCTATTCTGCCACATCTACGATCTTAATGATGAAAATCAAAAGATGAGAACTATTACCGCATTATCATTGGCTGCTCTTGCAGAAGCTACAACACCTTATGGATTAGAAAGCTTTGATTCTATTCTTAAACCCCTATGGAAGGGTATCCGTTCACATAGGGGTAAAGTTCTTGCATCTTTTTTAAAGGCTATTGGATTTATTATACCTATTATGGATGCTATGTATGCTAGTTATTATACAAAGGAAGTGATGGTTATCTTGATTTGTGAGTTTCAATCCCCAGATGAAGAAATGAAAAAGATTGTTTTGAAAGTTGTTAAGCAGTGTGTCAGTACCAAGGGTGTGAAAGAATATTACATTAGAGTATAAATACTTCCTGAATTCTTCCACAACTTTTGGGTTCGAAGGATGGCTCTGGATCGTAGGAATTACAAATAGTTGGTTGATACAACTGTTGAGATAGCTAACAAATTGGGAGTTGTAGACATTGTGGGAAGGATTGTCGAAGACCTTAAAGATGAAAGTGAACCATGTCACTGGATGGTAATGGAGACAATTGAAAAGGTAGTTGCCAATGTGGGAGCTTCAGATATTGATTCTCACCTGGAGGAGTTGCTCATTGATGGAATACTTTATGCATTCCAAGAGAAGACCAATGATGATGCTATTGTAATGTTGAATGGATTTGGTGCCGTGGTGAATGCTTTGAGTCAGAGAGTCAATCTGTACTTGCCACAAATTTGTGGTACCATTAAGTGGAGACTAAATAATAAGAATGCAAAGGTTAGAACACAAGATGCAGATCTTATTTCCAGAATCACCATAGTGATGAAGCAATGCCAAGAAGAAAAACTAATGGGTCACTTGGGTGTTGTGCTTTATGAATACTTGGGAGAAGAGTATCCTGAAGTTTTGGGATCCATTCTAGGGGCATTAAAATCTATAGTAATTGTCATTGGTATGACTAAGATGACTCCACCAATTAAAGATTTGCTACCTCGTTTGACAACAATTTTGAAAAACAGACATGAAAAAGTGTAGGAGAATTTTATAGATCTTGTGGGTAGAATTGCTGATCGTGGGGATGAGTTTGTTCCTTCTAGAGAATGGATGAGAATCTGCTTTGATATTTTAGGATAATTTTAGGGGCGAATTTTATCCTAGTGGGCTATTTTTCCATGTTTTTCTCCCAAAAAAGATTCACCATTTTGCATTTTTTGAAGCTTTGTTTCACCCAATTTTGATGGGGTAAAAGTTTTTCACCCTCAAAATCGCCAAATCATTATATAAACGATATAAAATCCTTGGAAATTAAAATATTTTTTGAAAAATATCGCCAATCATTTTATTCTTGGCATTTTAAGAATTGGTAATATTCGTCAACATTTATACACTTTTAAATAAGTATGGTTCCTTAAAATCATCCCTTTTTAGAGATGTTGAAAGCTAATAAGAAGGGAATTAGAAGGGCAACTGTGCACACATTTGGATACATTGCAAAGGAAATTGGGCCATAGGATGTGCTTGCTACTTTACTGAACAACTTGAAGGTTCAATAATGCCAGAACTGTGTCTGGACTTTGTACAACTATAGCTATTGGTACTATTGCAGAGACGTGTTCTCTATTCACTGTGCTACCAGCTCTTATGAATGAATATCGGGTGTCAAAACTGAAGGTACAAAATGGTGTTCTTTGTTGGAATTATGTAATTACTCCTTTGCCAGGATGCAACAGATTTTGAAGTGGCAACATCAGCTGCCAAAACTTTGAAGAGACATCACCATTTAGCTTGTGGCCACGGCCACACTGAAGAGTCACAACACCGACACACCGCCTCAATGCTTGGCAAAACAACAAGTTATTAAATCATAAAAAAGTATTTTTATATGTCAGCTGAGCGGATCTATTTTCTGAAGAGGCAACACATTTATTCAAACCCTGTCAGATTGTAACAGACAGTAAATTATTTACAGAGAATCCCATTTTTTGTATAAACGAAGGGCCAGCTTGTATTTAATGACCGACTTAGCCATAATCCTATATATACCTAGTTTGTGAACCATATTTTGGATGCTAAATATGAACAACAAAGCATAATAGAAATAGAGTTGAAACTCTGATATTTTCCCGTGTAATTTTATTTTATTCTATTTTTTTTAGTTGAAAAAATCAGTTTTAGTTTTTATGTTAGTCTACAGTAACAGCCGAACCAAACTGAGTTTATTTTGATGAGAATGTTGTTTATTAAGTTTGTAGAATAATCGTGATAAGTCTTTGGATGCAAGGGTCATCAAATCAGTGAAAAATAGTGAGCTGTAACAGAGCTGTGCATGAGCTGTAAGTGACATCAGCAGTCGCAACTAGTTGATTTAAGTGTATAGAGTGTTGCTGGCTGTAACAGCCAGCTGCAAAATCTTTTATTGGGTACTGTTAGCAGTAGAAGCTGAGCTGCAACAGTCCTATAGGAACAAAAATTGATTTTGTAAAGTCTGTCAGTGAGTCGCAACCAGCAATGTACAACTTTCTTGTAGGTTGTTTTTGAAGTTGTTCGTGAAGTTTTTAGTGTTGCTGTTGAAGTGAGCGGCACTCCCCTGCCTTCCCCATAGTGGTATCAAAGCGTGGTTAAGTTTCATCTCTTATTTAAGAGCCTGGTTAAGTTTTATTGCTCATTTGTTTTTGAAATTAATTGAAATGGCTACTAATAGCAGTGTAGTACAACCACAAATTCCAGTGTTGTCTGAAAGAAATTATGACACATGGTTTATTAAAATGAGAAATATCCTGGGTGCTCAGGATATTTGGGAGTTTGTTACGATTGGGTATCCTCAACCAGTTGATTAAGCGACTGAGTTGGCTTTGACAAATGCTGAACTTGTTTTGTTGAAGGAAAATCAAAAGAAAGATAATAAAGCTCTTGGTCTTATTCAGCAAGGACTGAGTGAATCTATTTTTCCGAAGATATCAAGTGCTGAGTCTTCAAAGAAAGCTTGGGACACTCTTGAAACCTGCTATCAAGGTGTGACCAAGGTGAAGAATGTTAAGTTGCAGAATTTAAGAAGAGACTTTGAGAATATGAAGATGAAAGACAGTGAGACTGTTGATAATTTCATGACACAAGTCATGAGTGTTGTAAACCAGCTACGACAGTATGGTGAAGATCTTCTAGATCAATGTGTTATTGAAAAATTGCTGAGATGTTTGCCAAAGAAGTTTGAAGCAATGGTTGTCCCAATTGAAGAATTTAAAAATCTTAGTCAAATGCACATTGATGAGCCTACTGGTTCATTGCTTGCTCATGAATCAAGAATGAATAGGTATGATGATACTCCTTTAGAAAATGCTTTTAAATCTTAGTTAAATGTTACTAGAGGTAGGGCAGAGGAAGAGCTAGTAACAAAGGAAGAGGAGGACGAAGTGCTGGTCATAGTGACAGCATAAATGATTATGAAAATGAAGTGAAGTTACAACAAAGTACTCCTAGCGTAAGGGGGAGTAGAAACATAGCAGAACAGTCAGAAAATCAGAGGTATGACAAATACAAAGTTCAATGTTTTTATTGTAAGAAATTTGGGCATTTTGCTAACAAGTGTTGGAAGAAACAAGCATATGCTAGTAAGTTGTCTACACACATGATAGAGGAGACTAAAAATGAAGAGCAGCTTATGTTTTTGACTTGTAATGTCACCCAGGAAAGTTCAAAAGATATTTGGTTTTTGGACAGTGCATGCAGAAACCACATGACTAGAAATAAGGAATTATTTTCAATTCTAGATACCAGCATACAGTCTAAAGTAAAGTTGGGTAATTATTGTAAGGTAAAAGTTAATGGTAAAGGTGTGATTGTTGTGTATGCAAAAGATGGTAAAAGAATAACTATTCATGATGTTTATTATGTTCCTAGTATGATGTGTAATTTATTAAGTGTTGGATAATTGTTGGAGAAAGAGTGTAGAGTATTCTTTTAGAAAAATGTATGCACTATTTATGATAAATATCCAAGTAAACAGTTGATTGCCATAGTAGAGATGACAAAGAATAGAATGTTTCCGCTGACTATGAGAAATGATTTGACTAACTTTTTGAATTCTTATAAAACTAAGAGTTTAGATCAATCATGGTTATGGCATTTGAGATATGGCCATTTACATTTTGGTGGTTTAGAATTGCTACAGAAGAAGCAGATGGTAAAAGGATTGCCGAGTATTGAGTAGCCAGTAGGCTCCTGTGAAAGTTGCATATTGGGAAAGCATCATAGAGAGAAATTTATTTATGGAGTCTCAAACAGAGCAAAGGAACCATTGGAGCTGGTACACACATATTTGTGTGGACTGATGCAAACACCTTCTTTGACTAGTAATGTTTATTTTATGTCTTTTATTGATGATTATAGTCGAAAAACTTGGGTATGTTTGCTGAAACAAAAATCTCAAGCATTTGATGTGTTTAAAAGTTTTAAAGCTATGGATGAAAAAGAGTAACAAATTTATTAAAGTCTTGAGATCAGATGGAGGAGGTGAGTATATGTCAAATGAATTTATGGATTTTTGTAAGTATCATGGAATTAAAAGACAGTTTACTGCATGCTACACTCCACAACAAAACAATGTAGTAGGAAGGAAGAATCGAACCATTATGAACATGGCTCGAAGTATGATGAAGGAGAAGCATATTTCAAATGAATATTGGGGAGACGCTGTTACTTGTTTAGTGTGCATCCTAAACAAAAGCATAACGAAGAGCGTGAAGGATCAAGTTCCTTAGCAAGCTTGGATTGGTAAGTGTAGCAGCATATCTCATTTAAGAATTTTTGGTTGTGTAGCTTATGCACATATACCTGAAGAGTTAAGGAGAAAGCTAGATTATAGAAGTCAGAAATGTATTTTTGTTGGATATAGTGAAGAATCTAAAGCATATAGACTTTATAATCCCATCACCAAGAAGTATGTAATTAGTAGAGATGTGGTGTTTAAAGAAGAAGAAGCATGGGATGGGAGCATTGATAAATTAGTTGGTGAGGAAGCTGTAACACCTCACACAGAAGATGAAGAAGATGAACAGGGCACACATGGAGGACAATTGACTCCACATACACTAGCAACAAGGACACCTGCTAGAATGCCTAGAGCTCATGAACATGGTGAACCATCAAGTGTTGGTGGACGGTAAGGAACATGATCGGAGGTAAGTAATGAATCAAATCCCACATTGGCATCATTAAGAAATAGAGTTCAAGGTCAGAAGACTAGAAGTTTAAGAGAATTGTATGAACAAAATGATGAAGTAGATCAAGTTTAAAATTTTGCATTTATAGCATGTGATCATGTAGATTTTGATGAAGCTGTTTAAAAGGATGTTTGGATAAAAGCAATGGATGAAGAAATTGATTCCATAGAAAGAAATAATACTTGGAATCTTGTAGATTTTCCTAAAGATAAAAATTGTATTGGTGTCAATTGGATTTATAAAACTAAGTTAAATGATGATGGTGATGTTGAAAAATATAAAGCAAGAATTTTTGCTCAGGGATTTAGTCAACAACCTGGAATTGATTATAATGAGACATTTGCACCTATAGCCAGACTTGATACAGTAAGAATGGTATTAGCTGTTGCTGCTCATAATAAATGGTATGTACATAAAATGGATGTAATGTCTGCATTTTTGAATGAATCTTTAGAAGAAGAGGTTTATGTGAGACAACCTTCAGGATATGAGGTTGATGGACAAGAACACAAAGTCTATAGATTGAAGAAAGCATTGTATGGATTGAAGCAGGCACCCAAATTTTGGTACAACATAATTGATAAATATTTGAATGGTGAAGGATTCAACAGAAGTCCAAGTGAACCAACATTGTATACAAAGGTAAATAAATAAGGTAAAATACTGATTGTTTGTTTATATGTGGATGATTTGATATTCACTGGAGATCTTTCTGTAGATGAGTTCAAGAAATCCATGAAAACAGAATTTGAGATGACTGATTTAGGATTGATGAAATATCTCCTTGGTATTGAAGTAATTCAATCTGAAGATGGTATTTTTATATGTCAGTCTAAATATGCAAATGATGTATTGAAAAGATTCATAATACTGAATTGTAATCTAGCTGTAACTCCAATGGCAACTGGCACAAAACTTAGTAAGGAAGATGATGGGTCAAAGGTTGATCCAATGATGTATAAGAGACTGGTTGGAAGTCTCATGTACTTAACTTCAACAAGACCTGATATAATGTTTGCAGTAAGTTTGATTTCAAGGTTTATGGAAACACCGAAGATTACCCACTGGCAATATGGAAAGAGAATCCTAAGATATATTGCCAGAACAACAAATTTTGGTATTCAGTATACATCTAATTCAAATTTTAAGTTGATTGGATACACTGACAGTGATTTTGCGGGTTCTATTGATGAAAGAAAGAGCACATCTAGATATGTTTTTAGTTTTGGATCGGGATCAGTAGCATGGGCATCGAAGAAGTATCCCATAGTGACACTATCCTCTGCTAAGGCAGAGTATGTTGCTGCAATAGCAGCTGCATGTCAAACAGTATGGATGAGAAGAACTCTTTATGAGTTACATAATGAACAAAATGAACCAACTCCAATATTTTGTGATAATAACTCAGTTATTGCACTATCAAGAAATCACGTCTTTCACAAAAGAAGTAAACATATTGATACACGGTATCATTTTATTCGTGAACTGATAAACATCAATGAAATCAATGTGGAATTTTGCACATCAAGAAATTAGTTTGCAGAATTGTTTACAAAACGATTGGGAAAAGATTTGTTTGAACTTCATAGGAAAAACATTAGGGTTTGTAAGCTGTAATAGAAATCAAAAATTTTGTTTTTTTTTAGTGTAGTAATTAAGGGGGAGAATGTTGTAATTATGTAATTACTCCACCACCAGGCTGCAACAGATTTTGAAGCGACAACATCAGCTGCCGAAACTTTGAAGAGCCATCATCGTTCAGCTTGTGGCCACCGCAACACTAAAGAGTCAAAACACTGCCACACCGCCTCAACGCCTAACAAAACAAAAATTTATTAAATCATAAAAAACCATTTTTATATGTGAGTTGAGCGGATCTATTTTCTGAAGAGGCAGCACATTTATTCAAACTTTGTTAGACTGTAACAAATAGTAAATTATTTACAGAGAATACCAATTTTTTGTATAAACGAAGGGCCAAATTGTATTTAATGACCGACTTATCCATAATCCTATATATACCTAGTTTGTGAACCATATTTTGGACGCTGAATATGAACAGTAGAGCATAATAGAAACAGAGTCAAAACTCTGATATTTTACTGTGTAATTTTATTTTACTCTACTTTTTTATTTGAAAAACTTAGTTTTAGTTTTTATGTTAGTTTGTAATAACAACCGAACCAAACTAAGTTTATTTTGATGAGAATGTTGTTTATTATGTTTGTATAATATTCATGATAAGTTTTTGGACGTAGGGGTCATCAAATCAGTGAAAAATAGGGAGCTGCAATAGAGCTCTACGTGAGCTGTAAGTGACATCAGCAGTCGCAGCTAGTTGATTTAAGCGTATAGAGTGTTTCCTGTTGTAACAACCAGCTGCAACATTTTCTACTAGGTACTGTTAGCAGTAACAGCTAAGTTGCAATAGTCCCATAGGAACAAAAATTGTTTTTGTAAAGTCTGTTAGTGAGTCGTAGCCAGCAATGTACAACTTTCTTGTAGGTTGTTTTTGAAGTTGTTCGTGAAGTTTTTAGTGCTGCTGTTGAAGTGAGCAACACTCCCCTGCCTTCCCCACATTCTTAAGTCCCCCTCATTTCTTTTTTAATATATAGGCGAGATGGGAAAGGACTACATATATGCAGTGACACCATTACTTGAAGATGCACTCATGGATCGCGATCTCGTGCATAGGCAAACAACAGCTTCTGGAGTGAAGCACATGGATTTAGGTGTTGTAGGACTTGGATGTGAGGATGCTTTGGTCCATTTGATGAATTATGTATGGCCTAATATATTTGAGACATCACCTCATGTCATAAATGCTGTCATGGAAGCCATCAAAGGGATGCGTGTTGCATTAGGACTGGCAGTAATTCTAAACTATTGCCTCCAAGGCTTGTTTCACCCTGCAAGAAAAGTGCACGAGTTCTACTGGAATATTTATAACTTACTTTACATAGGATCTCAGGATGGACTGGTGGCTGCTTATCCTACTTTAGAAGACAAGTCTAATAATATCTTTAGCTGACCAGAACTAGTAATGTTCATGTAGAGCATGTCATAATTATAGTTGTAACTGCATCAAAGATACTTTCAAGGTTTTTGTTTTGAAATTTTCTAAGTTTCTCCTTGCATTGGAGGTTAAAATTCCATTTACCCTATGCATTAATGCTTAATGCTTGTTTTATCTGAGATGGTGTAAGGTGTAACATCCTTATGATTATACTTGAAATTTATGGAGGATGCATCTTTGCTAAAGTAGTAATTGTTATTGTGTATATCTTCACAATTTTTTACAGTGATGGTTGATTTAAGGACACTAGAGTTGCGCATATAGATTCAAAGAATTATGGAGTGCATTGCAGTGGATGGGTGGTTGAGTTTTAGTAAAATGAGTTTGAGGTAAGTCGTTTTAACATTTCTTCTTTTTTCTGTTGATTGTGTACGAGAGAATAAATAGAATTTGAAGTATTTAGAATTTTTTTAATTGAACCACGTATGCTGAGATAAAATGATTTTATGGTGGATGTATTTGGTTATTTCTAAGTGACTAGAAAATGTATATATCATTTACTTGAAGCATGATAATGGAAAATATGAATATGCCTACTAGTATCTACTCAAAATTTATGGTTACTGCCAAATCTCATTGTCCATTGTTATATTCTACAATAGGGTATTGGTTTTGCCCCCTAGTTCCATTCCATTTCTCAGGTTTATCCCATCCTAGATAATTGGCCAGCCAAAAAGAATGAAACATGGTTTTATGAGGCGGGTTTGAGGGGACCGGATTGTGTTCTAAACCTGTTTAGATGAAAAAAACCATTCACATTTTTATTATATGTCCCATTCACAAAAAATGGATGCATGGATGAGAGAGAGGTTAAGGTAGGTTAATATTATGCTCCAAAATTAGATAAGGCAATAAGAGATCACATGGATCAAAGGGTACTATTTTTAGGGTAAATGGAATGTTTAAATTAAGGAAATTTTTCTTTTTGAAAATTTTAAAGTTGTGTATAGATAATATAAGTTTATGGTACCATTCAATAAAGATTTTGGTTAACTCTTTCCATGGTTGATTCTTCATCTATCAACACAACTCATAAGAATATTTTTGGAAGGGTGGGTCTTCGATCACCTTGGCCAATAAGATCCTATACAACTCCATGTTGCACTTTCCTAAGACACAAATATTTGATCTTGTTGAGCCAACTAATAAGTAGGGATCGTGACATACACCCATAAATATGTTTATTATTCACTATCTTGTTCAAATTAATTAGTGAACTCATAAAAAAGATAATATATTCATTCACACAAACATTAGCATGTTTATATTGACAACTAAGCAACTTCAAATTCCCATTAAGTTTGTGACAATGTGTTACAAGGTATGGACAACTTGAAGTTGAGCAAAATATCCAAGTAACCAACTATTCAAGTATTCACAATCTCATGATATGTCATTTATCATTGGGACACAAACATTTCGAAGTCTTCTAGTCTATTCAATATTGTGTATAATGAACAAAGTACAAAAATTTCCAGATTGGAAGAGACAAACAAGGAAGATGATTTGTCTTAACTATTAGCCTTCCATGCAAATTGTTGAGCTCCTCAACTATATCAATATATTATGTCTACAACAAGAGTCACTGCACTATGTTGTGTAATGCATATCATATGATTGAAATGTATGCATATGTAACTAGTTCACAACACCACAAGTCTGTGACAAAGAATACTAGTGTGTTTATACCACAAAATTACTTCCCAAGTTTAATTTGTTCCAAATATTTGCCACTGTAATGTGCATTGAGCACCAATACCTTTATACTAACATGCATCTCAAAGACAACAACCAAATCCACAAGTGAGTGCTTAAACAAATTCTTAATGAATCTCTCTTATCAATTTGATCAATCAATTATGCTTTATCAAACTCTCAACCCTTTCATTATTACCACTAGAACAAAGAAATCCTTTTTAGACCATAGCTCACCACTAGACCAAAGAAAGCCTTTTTAGACCATACCTCACCACTAGACCAAAGAAATCCTTTTTAGACCATAGCTTTAAATAAGTTTTTATTTATACAATACCTTAAAGTATTGATTAGGACCTTATTAGCCAATTTAATCGAAGACCCCCCCTTCCAAAAAGATCCTTATGAGTTGTGATGATAGATCAAGGGCCAGCCTTGGAAAGAGTTAGCCAAGGGCTTTATTGAGTGGTACCATTCATTCAGTTTTTTTCATAGTTATTTAAGTGGTCTTTTCCTTTCAAGTTTATGTTATGATCATTTAAACTATATGTTTTGGTTTAATATGCCACATAATTTATTGAAAGGAAGGCAACAGTGATACTAGGGTGATATCCCTCCCGACCAACACGATAAGCCATTCAAATTCTATCCCAATACAAACAGTGGTAATAATGGCCTCGAAACCTTGTTGAAAAATCTGTTGAAATGCTACCATAGGCAGAGGTTACAAAGGAGGTAGAAGCTAGGATAGGAAGTGATGCTTGCTCTTCAGCTTCTGGTCCATTATGCTTGGTAAACCAAAATCTATTGCGACAACTAAATCGTTCGAGAGTGATAGATGTCGTTCTCCCAAATAAATCCAAATATAAAATATGTTGAAACCCATCATTAAAAAGTGATCTTTCAGAAATCTATGCTACATAAATCGTTCAATTCCATACAATTGTCTCTAGAATGAGTTGCTGAAAACATGATTGAAAGGTAGTCCCTTCACCTCGCAGGGTTTAGGACGAGCTGGTAACTCCATGATTCTAGGTTTTGAATCTCCCTGTATATTTCTTTTTCCTTTTAACATTTAGTTTTCCCACATGAATTTACAATTGGGAGGTCTCTAATGTCTATCTAATTCTAATGAGCGAATTATATTGGTATTTTTGTATGTGGTTGTGCAAATTCAAGCCTTAGGGTTCCTCTAATATGTCGCTAATAAAATCTACTCACTCGGTATGAGTTTAAGAATGTTTCTTGGAGTTGGGGACAGACATTTGATAAGGTTGTTGGGTAACTAGTTGCTTATCTGGCATCTTGTTGCAAGGTACCCATATTTTCCTTAGCTTTATATACTCACTAGGCTACTTTAAATAAGTTTTGGAAGAGGATAGATTTTTGTTGCCATTCTCCCTCAGTGCTTTGAACCATTTATGACAAAGTTTCTATTATTCCATTAGCTGGTTTCTCACTAATACCACAGGTAACCACAACTATGATGGGCCTGCCTTCACTGACGATGTCTAAATAGAAAAAAATATGATAAAAAAGTTGAATTTATTAATGTTGTTTATGCTATTAATAAATTTTGTCATTAGATTACCAGTTTCCATTGATTTGTGCATACTGATCATGTTGGTATTTGTTATTTGATAAATAAACTAGTTACTAATGGAAGTAAAGATAAACATGGGATCATGGGCTAATACTGCTATGCTTGGTCGTCAACCACATTACCATTCCATTAAAGATAAAGATGGGATCATGGCCTAATACCGCTATGCTTGGTCATCAACCACATTACCATTCCATTAAAGATAAAGATGGGATCATGGCCTAATACCACTATGCTTGGTCATCAACCACATTACCACAAGAGAAATCCAGATCAAGACCTACCTCTTACTGGGAAAGCGGAGCATCAGGTCTAGTGTGGTAGATCATGAACCGTCAACTTAATTTTGTTTAGGTCTTGTTTAATATTTCCACTAAAATTGTCGTACAAGCTAGGAGTTGGTTGTGTTTCTTTTTCCATGCTTTTAACTAGCACAGTTGGTGAACACAAGGGTGTCGAGAAAGAAATATGCGATATTGATGTGTAGGGTTTAAACACCCAGATGATATTGATGGTCAGGGTAATAGAGTTTGTTTTCATTCATTTTCATGTCCATGTGTTGAGTAGCGTCAACTTATTTAATTATGTTCTTTTCTGCCCATGCATTGCAATCCTATCAATGACCGTAATTTAATCTTATTAGCAGCTGTGATTCTTTCTTGTGTGTCAAAAAACTTCCCGTGGTTTGCTTCCTATACAAAACGAGCTAAATAGATGGATTAGGATGATTCCAAGTGTTTTCTTATTTTTTTAAAAATTGCTTTGATGTTGCTCGTTAAATGAAAGCCTTCCTATGATAATCGATGGGGTGGGGTAGAGACTAGGATTGAATGAGTATGACGTGGATCTTCCTTGTGGATATTCCTCTGATGACACATTTGGGCACGTAAAAATTGACAATGTTAAACTGGAGATTATTATATTCGAAGAAGAAGGTGATCTAAACAAATTGAATGCATGGTGCAGTGCTTGTTTTTGGATCATGAAGGCTAAGGCCTCTTGCAATATTGGGGGTGAAAATACTGTCACGACTGGGTTAAAGATAAAAAAATAACACCATAAAGTGATAATCTTCCCCACCACTCCACCTAGTGTTGAAGCTCGTCTGGTGTTGTATCCAAAAGACCTCGTCAGATGAGAGAGGAGAAGGCCCCAGGTTCCCACCAGGATATATAAGCCATACTTTTTTAGATACAATCATATTTATTAAGACATGTTATTGCTAGATGAGACAAAAGATTGAGTTAACCAAAATTTCACCTTCGTTTTTATATACGCTATGGTGATGTGAAGAAATGCACTCAGTTCGTCCTAAGAGGACCATCCACTTGGAACAATGAATTCTACCAAGACCTAGATTTAGCTAATCATTTTATCAAAACCCACTTATTACTACCATTTTAGTTAAGATTCAGGGTATAAGGCGGAACAATACAATGCATGTATTGATGGCGAGATTTCAACATGGGAAACAGACATAAACCCGCAAGCGTGGATATAGGGATGACACATTTGGATGCTTCAAAAATTGACATGGGGTGGCATAAAAAATTGACAGGGGAAGCTCCTCATTCGTTGTTGACAGACGATGGAAGATTGAGTAGAACCGTCCCCTTAATAAATCCTTCAGTGTAATGATTGCATAAAAATGAATTCCTTGGGGAAGTTGTTGACCTTGGTTCTAAATTAATGGGTTTTATAATTTTGAATATTAGGGAACTTATAACTTGTTATTGATTGGAACAATAGATAAATTAATCTACATGTTCTAACCTTATATTTAATGATAAAATTAAGGAAATGGAAAAAGGCATTACGGAACTTTCCTTTCATAGAGAACTAAATGTTCTTGATGAGTTGTTTAAATAAACTCTAAATTTGATTAGAATAATTGTCAATTCAAGGGGATGAATTGTTTAAAAAATAGCATGTTGGAAAGTTTTTTACGTTCCTTGTCCATATCGCCTAGATCTTTCATCAGAATGGGAGGTATTAGACTATAAAATTTGGGTATTCAAACATTAATATAATGGGATGGTGTGACACATTAAGGATTTAACTTCAATCCTTTACATTTTGAACAACTACATACTACTGAATGGGGATGCTAAATTTTAAAAAGGGATGATAATTGGGATGCTAATAGGGATGCAAATTGGGACATTAATTGAGATGCTAATTAGCATCCAAAATAGTGCCAACTTTTAAAAAGGGACGCTTATTGGGATGCTAATTGGAATGCTAATTAGAATGCTAATTGGGGTTCTGATGGGGATGCTAATTGGGATGCTAATTGGAACGCTAATTGGGGTTCTGATGGGGATGCTAATTGGGATGCTAATTATCATCCAAAATAGAGCCATTTTTTTAAAAAGGTATGCTAATTGGTATGCTAATTGGGATGCTGATTGAGAGTCTAATTGGGACGCTAATTGGTATGCTAATATGGATGCTAATTAGCATCCAAAATAGTGCTAACTTTTAAAAAAGGACGCAAATAAAGCCATTAAAAGTGCCATCCCATGAAAAAGTGTCCACTTTTCCCAAAAAATTATAAAAAATACACTAAAAGTGATAGTGGACGCTAAAAAGGAAGCTAAAAGAGATGCTAATCATAGGGTTTTGTTGTAGTGCACATGCCATCACTTCCTTGCAAAGTGTTGTACAGGAATAAACACCTTATAACTAAAGGTATGGGGTTACCAACATACTCATGAAACTTGCAGGCAATTGACTCTAGAGTGCAGTAAAGGAAATAGGAGGATAGAAAAGACTCACCCGATACACGACAAGATGATACATATATATAAACAGGTTAGATAAATCATATATAGAGTGTTGAAACATAAATATTTATCAAACCACAATATATAAGAGACATTCAAGACACATATGGAAGAAGGATTCTCTTTATTAACAATAATGAAAGAGTTCAGATTACAACCCAATGCCTAAGACAAGGACTCCTCTGCAACCAAAGGATTCTAAGTTCCATTGCTCCAAAGACTTCTGCATAAACTCCACTAGCATAACTTTGCTCTCCAAATGTATGTCATTAACACCCTCCCCAAGGCCTATATTTATACTTGGTGAAATAAGGTAGTTTCGAAGGTTGAGGAGGTTGAGACAGTTAAGGTGATTAAGGTTAAGTGCTTAACTAATCTCAAGTAATCATGAGTTTTTATTTTAAATGTCAAAGAAAGGTGTACGCAGGTATCAATACTGGCAACTTGCGTATGACACGTGAGTTTCTCTAAGGGTAACCTGCATACAAATATTTATGCGAGATGCAATAACCAGCACTCGTGTACAACACGCGAGTTGCATATAAGAAGAGTCGCGTACAAGACTTGACATATTTAAAAGGTAAAAATAACCAGCAGGATGGATGATAAATGTAGTTCTTAATAAGCCCATCTATAGTGTTTTGGGAAACCCTCAATCCATAAATGTCCTTTTGTGTGCCAACATAGAGAATGTCGACACTCAGATGGAGAGGTGCCATTCAGGTGGATAACAGATGCCCCCTAATGTGTGAGGTCAGAGGGAAGCGATGGCCGAAATACATTATAATATTTATCTTCGGAGAACTCAGAAATCCAATGGAGCAGAGAGAGTACCTGAAACAAATACATAATAATGTCATATACAAAGTTACATCTGAGGATGCTATGTTCAATTTACTGGAACACTATCTCCTTTACAATATTTGAGTACATCATATGATATGGGTATGAAACCATGTATATTACAAAGGTGGATCGAAGCCACAATATACAATAATGATGAGTATTCAAAGATCTGGAAGCTGTGTATATGAATAGAACATAATCTTGCGTAACTTAGTCCATAGATGATGAAATAAGGTATTCATAAAGGATCCCAAAGAACTAGTACAATCCAAGCCATGTGAATAAGGGTAAGCTGAAGTCGAACATGGAAAGGATTCAACAGTTTGTCAATCAATAGGTGATAATCGACAACTGAAGCAAATGAATTCACCAATGATGAAAGTGAATCCTGAGGTACAAACTTCAAAACTCTAGGTCTTCATCACCAGGAAGTACTGAAATGGAAACATGCTGTGATAAGGAAGGCAATAGACCCTCCAACGGATCACATGAGTGACTAGGAACTGGGAAAAATAAGGGAGACACAATAGATAATATATATAACAATGATGGGATCAGGCTATAGATCAAAAATTGGGTAAATTCCTTGAACAATGAGCACAACAAAGAGATGACCCAAGGCAGCGTTTAACTTATAGATAGAACAACTAGACCTATCTATCATGTAGGAGACATGATCAGATTCCCCAGGTATAATAGACAAGAGGAGGAGTAAGAAACTCAAAGTGATAGCTGAACACAAAAGTAATCACTGAAACATGGATGTCGGAAAAAACAAAGAGTGCTATGTTCAAGGAGGACATGTTGCCATTACTGAAAAAAAGAGAAAACTTCTTCCTTACCTTCCCTGTTAAATTTTAACGAGTCCAGGAAAGTTAACTCCGATCCCTCTTCATTTTTTAACAAGCTTGAAGAGACGGGAAAATAATGCTTGGTAGTATCACTGATTCATGGATTTAATGAGCTTGAACTAGTACATGCTCAGTTGGTGTTTTCACATTGTGAGAGTCTAAAAACTCCAAAGAAGACTCCAGGGGGGTCCTTTTTCGTCCAATTTAGTCTCTTGAGGCCGAAAAAGTATAAAACATACCACAGAAGAACTCTCTTAACTTTCATAGAAGAAAAGGTGAACCTTTTTCATACTTAGTTAGGGAGGTTCGAAAAAGGTTAAATTACCACCTACCCAATGCTCCTTCCAAAACAGCATAAAATAGCTTGAGTTTTACAAGTGTGAAGGAAATCAAGATCACTTGGAAAGATCCATTTGGTTACGAGAAATGGGGCTTACAACAATAAACTCATTACTTTGTTCTTAAGTGTTTGACGAGCATGACAAAGACACAAAGTACACTCGGAATCTTTTTCATGTTTAGGTCCAGAGCACGAAAAAAAGAAAACTAAGCCCAAACTGGGTGTTCCTTTTCCGTAAATTTAGTCCCTCAGGTCCAGAAAATTGATAAACCTATACCTGAGAATACTCTTCTCAATTCAAAAAAGAAAAGAGAGATCCTTTCTCATATTATTCTGCATGGTTTGAGAAAGAGATAACCTACCACCAATGCGGATTCCCGTTCACATATTCTTAACGATCTTGAATGGACGAGTTAACTCAACAGTCAAGTCTATTTTGAAGGAGTCAGACCTGGGCCTAAAGAAACTCCATAAGGGTGGGGATTCCTAAAAAGGGATAGCTTGTAAAAAGATATTCAAAAGAAGATCTATTTGGCATGAAAAATAGCTAAGAGGATACCCCTAAACCTGAAATAGTTGCGGTATGAGAACCAAAGAACAACATAGGCTTAGAAAAAAGGATACTCATGAAAAAGGGTCCTATCCACGGAAGAACAATGGTAAAAAACAGGGAACTAATGGTTAATAATACCATAGTCCATGGCAAAATGTTGTTTAATGTGGATTGAATAAAGATGCCAAAAATATATTGGAAATAACAAAACCACCCTATTGGAGCAACAACACTTTATAATAGTGAAAAACCTGTTCCAAAGCACAAAGAAATAAGGTATTAGTTGAATGAATTTTCAAACTATAGAAAAAGACCCACTTAAAGAAATATAATTTCTATAAATAGTTGAAAATCAAAACAAAACTCACCATTTGAAACTTTGAGCCATAAAAAGCAAGTTTGTCCTTCTACCTTTGTTCGATCATTGTGGACATTTGAACCGACGAAATCGAATTCTGCAAGTTGCAGGTAAGCCTACACCCTGAGCTCTTCATTTTGATCCAAGCAATTATGAATTGTGAGTCTTAATTCCATTAATAAAAGCATCCTAAATATGTCACTGCGCATACACGGGTTAACGGTGTGAATACTTGCGTACACGCATTCTGTATGTGAGTTGCCTATATAGACAGTCGCGTATAGTACGCAACATGTCTAAATAGAAAGTTGCGTGTGCTACGTGAAGGACAAAAGGCTAAAAATAGTCAAAAAATTTTGAATTTTTATATGGAATTACTGAATCAAATTACTTGTTTTTCTAGGTGAAAAGATGGTTCTAGAATGGAGGGAAAGGGAGCATGAAATAATGGACCAAGCAGCACTCCAAAGTGCGCCCACTATACATGCATTGCGAACAAGTGGGATACTAAAATTCTTTTGCACATAACCCATGCGGGCCAATGTCCACATACTTGAGTTCATGGTAAATTATTGGGATCATGACTTGGGGATGTTCAACCTACAGGGTGAAACCTTGGATATTACCACTGAGGACATGTATTTCATAACCGGTCTGTCATGTCAAGGAGCACCGGTTAACCTAGAGGGCACTGGTAGGGGTGGTGACCCCTTAAGTGTCCAAAACTATATAGATGTATTTTGCACACCGGGTACTCAAAAGAGAGGGAGCTACGTCCCTGTTGTACATATCAGTGACTTTACTCTATAGGTACTTGCTAGCACCATTGTGAGGATTTTAGGATCCTCTTCTTTACATTTGGCTACACAGAATCAAATGAGGTTGGCAGTTGACTATTTCCACGATGCTCTTTATGATTGGTGCTCGGGAGTTGTCCCTATCATGAAGAGACAATTGTCCGATTGCAAAAGAGGAAGGCGGAAAAACTTTGGTTATGCGAGCATATTAGTGGCCTTCTTTTTCAAGAGAGTACCAGCATTGAGCCCTGCCATACCTCTACCAGTCAGATCTCCATGTCAGCCGAGGCTGAGCAGGTGGGGAGACATCTTCCTCCGTCAAGGAGGAGGAGACACAGTACATAGTGTATATGATGATGATTTCTATGCCTGGTGGGAACGACAGATACCAGCACTGGAGTAGTTTCCATATGCCGGTATGGACTTTCGAGGTGACCCAGACCTTGTCCTCCCTCCAGGAGGAGCATGGGGTGAGCTAGGAAAATAATTTTTAAATTTTATCATTTTTCAAATTTTTATGAATTTTAAAATGATAGATATATAAATATGTACAAATATTAATCCTATAAATGTATCAAAATGCAGATATTGGACCGGTCCGCCCTGAAGGGCACCCACGCATGTTTGTTCTTCCTGTCATAGGTGAATACCCGAGACTGATCAGGGTTCTAGAGGGGAATCTAGCCAGGCTGACCCAAAGAGTACCTACCTTACAGATAGAGCATATCCCAACTGCCATGCAGGAGTTCGTAGTTGGAGTTCCACCGGTTTGGCTATGTCTATTCAGGTGAGTGGTCAGAGTGGTACTTGTATATATAGAGGTTGTGGAGGCTACCGAAGCTGAGGAGGCTGAGGAAGCCAGGGTGCAAAGGGACCATGGGGACCAAGGTGGTCCTGCATAGATCTAGGACATTTTGATGGACTACGATTCACATTTTTGTATATTTTGTATATGACGGGATCTGAGGATCAGACTTGACCTATCTATGAACAGATATTGTACATATATATTTTGTTGTCAGTTTATTTACAAATGTTTTTTATATGTTTGATGTATACCGTTATAAAATGTGTGTGAGATTCCAATCTAAAATGTAATTAGCATATGCATCAGTCAATGAATTATGATTTCGTGGAATATGATTGAATGTAATAACTTTAAAATGTCTTTCCAATAAACGAATTTGCATGAACTAACGTAATAAAATAGGATTTCGTACCTGATAAGCCCGATTGAGCTGGGAAACCACTAACTGAGAGTCCAAACTGACCTCAAGCTGGGTAATACCACGTGACAAAGCATCACATAGGAGCTCAATTATAGCCCTATACTCAGCAACATTATTAGAAGCAGGACCTAGACAAGTGCCTCCCGCGGCAACAAGCTGTCCTGAGGGAGAATAAATAACCCATGCTGCCGAAGCTAGGTTACAAGTGTGACGGCTGACACCATCAGCGAACCCTATATATCTTTCAGAAGACATCTACAACAACCAACAGATAGTATAAAAAACAAAACCAACAACCTAATGTACATAAAAATACAAGAAAAAGTGCTAAGCTTAAGCATAGTACTTCTTTAGGTAGAGCCCATTTCTAGGCTCAGGTAGCTTGTTCCCATCAAAATCAACTAACTCATATGCACCCTTACTCAATAATTTCGACACGACATAAGGTCCTAACCACATGGCCTTGAATTTTCCTGCCCCCAGGGGTTCTTTGTCTTGGTCCCAAAGCAAGACAAGTTCCCCCTCATAGAAAACCCTAGGTTTGACCGATTTATCATATTGAGTTTTGAACCTATTTTTATGAGCTTGATTAGTAGTCAGCGCATCTCTATGCTATTCATCAAGGTGTTCTAAATGTACCAGATGTTCCTCAAGCTTAGTCGTATCAGGTAACACATGAATGGCTATCTTTAGAGACAGGATTTCACACTCAATCGGAGTAACTGCTTGCACTCCATGAACGAGTTGGAAAGGGGAGAAACCCATAGTATTTTTTACATTGGTTCGGTAGGCCCAAAGAGTAGGATATAGAATGATGTGCCAGTTAGAGTGGGATGCATCAATTGTACCTTTAAGGATAGTTTTAAAAGTTTTGTTGACAGCCTCAACCTGACCGTTTACCTGTGGATAGTATGAAGATGAATGTTCTTGTCTGAATCCGAGCATAGTAGTTAGTTCCATCATCATGTTATTTTGAAAATGACCACCATGGTTAGTGACAATCACTTTGGGTATACCAAACCGTGCGATAATCTAATTGAACACAAAGAAAGATGATGTTTCCCTGTCAGCTTTAAAAGTAGGCATTTCCTCTGCCCATTTTGTAAAATAGTCAACATCGACAATGATGTATTTATGCCCTCCAGCCGAGGCTGGGTTGCATGTCATGTAATCAATCCCCCATTTCATGAAGGGGCCTACCGAGACAATGGGAAATAACGGAGCAGGATGTGAGCGCATTTTCCTGGTGTAAAGCTGA
This sequence comes from Pseudotsuga menziesii, assembly GCA_001517045.1. Classification (NCBI taxonomy): domain Eukaryota; kingdom Viridiplantae; phylum Streptophyta; class Pinopsida; order Pinales; family Pinaceae; genus Pseudotsuga; species Pseudotsuga menziesii. The sequence continues at coordinate 413,806 of LPNX010850317.1, forward strand.
TAGGAATGACATCGCTTCACTGCTTCCACATAATCTTTAAAGATCGTGGGCCATAAATAACTGGCACGTAATATCTTCTGGGCCATTGCTAACCCAGATAGATGACCCCCACATGCTCCACTATGGGAATCATTTAGGAAAATCTCCACTTCCTCATGGGTAAGGAAACGACACAAGATGGAATCTACCCCTCGTCGATATAAGGTATCTCCTATAATGAGGTAGTTCTTCGCATGAAGGCGTAATTTACGTCGTTCTTCCCTTGAGTAAGCTGTAGGGTACTTCAAAGTTTGGAGATATATAAGAATATATCCATACCAAGGATCAGAGGTGGATATCAAGAATATGTGCTCATCTGGGAATGAGTCATCTTCAATCACTACATCTTCTTCAGTAGAAAATTCTGCTATAAGTTCAGCAAAAACTAAGGACTTCTTAGACTTAGCGGACTGGAAATCCAAGTCAAACTCTTGGAGAATGACTATCCATTTGTTAAATTTTCCCCCAAAATTCCGTCAGGATAAAACATATTGGAATGGATTCACATTTGCCACTACTATGGTGGTCCTCAGTAAAATGTAGTGACATAACCTTTGCACAACATAAACAACTGCTAAGGCTAATTTTTCAACGTGGGAGTATCTAAGTTCAGGTCCGGCCAAAGCACGACTAAGATTATAAACAACATGCTCTACAAGATTATCATCCTCCTGGACTAGTACTACCCCAATGGTCGACTCTGATACAGCCAGATATAATATAAAATCCCTAGAATAATCTGGTGGACGTAATAAGGGTGCCGACATCAAAGCTTTTTTCAATGCCTCGAAAGCAAGTTGTGTGGTTTCATCCCATACAAATGGGGTGTCCTGTTTGAGCAGGTGCATGGAACCTTTAGTAATCTTGGCATAGTTAACAATAAAATGTCGAAGAAAATTAGACTTTCCTTGCAGGCTTTGAAGTTTCCTGAGGGAACAAGGAGGAGGCAGATTTACAATGGCCTCAACTTTCAAAGGATCCACTTGGATGCCTCTACTAGAGACAATGAACCCGAGTAATATTCCTGACTCGACACAGAATACACACTTGTGGGGATTCAAGTGGATTTTATAATGTCTGCATCTCTCAAATATCAACCGTAAATGATCTGGATGTTGAATCCTCTTACGAGAATGTGCGGGAAGATCATCAAGTTATGGTTCAACAATGGTTTTAATGTCATGGAAAGCAAAGTTCATAGCCCGTTGAAAGGTTTCCCCAACATTTTTCAATCCAAAGCGAATTTTCTTGTACGCGAAGGTACCCCAAGGACAAATGAAAGCAGTTTTATGTTGGTCTTCCAGTTTTATTTGAATTTGATTGTATCCGGAGAAACCATCCATAAACGAAAAACACCTCACTTCCTGCACAGGCATCTATGATCTGGTCTATAAATGGTGTGGGATAGTTGTCCTTAGGACAGGCTTTATTGAGGTCTCTAAAGTCTGTACAGACGTGAATAGTCCCTTGCTTCTTATCAACAGGAACAGGGTTGGATACCCATTCAGTCAAAGCTATGGGATAGATAAAACCAGCCTTCAATAGCTTTTCAACTTCTGCCTTCACAGCCACCGCTTTGCACGGGTTAACAGGTCTTAACTTTTGTCGAACCGGCTTGGCATCAGGATATGTTTGGATTTCATGTTCAATAATCGATGGGTCGATGCCTAGAATCTCCTCATATGACCAGGCAAAGATATCACAGAATTCCTTAAAAAGGGAAGTATAGATGGAAATCTCTTAAGGAGAGCAATTTGCACCTATATATATGTTTTCCAGGACATTAGGGTTCACAGAGATGTTAATAGGTATAGTGGCAGAAATATTTTCCATATTCCCCTCGGAAAATATTCCTTCCCTAGGAAAGGGATTGATAGGTATATCAACATCTTCTGACAGTCTCAAATGAAACTCTTGATTTTCTATTCTGCTTAGTTCTGGAATAAAATTGGATCGATGATGAAGATCCTCACAAATCTTATCATGTCCACTCATGGCTTCCAGGATGGCTTCATCAGAAGGTAAAACCATGTCTAAACAATCTATAGAGTGTGAAGAGTTTTCCACCCATGCAGGCAAATAGACTTCTTCTAGATCATCCGAGACTATTAGAGGATCTGGAATGGGATCAACAGTGGCTTGAGTGATAGCTTGATAAGCTACCTCCATTGCCGATAAGGGCACTTCTGGTTCATGAGGGGTTGGGAGAACCCAAGGATTAGTCCTATCGACAACCATAGCTATGGACTTCCCCACACTAGTAGAACTGGTATAATTAACTGGGGCTGGAAGATCAAACGTGCCCATCAGTGATGTGTACATTCCAGCCCCCAAGCTCTGTGCAGCAGGTTTGACCTGATCAACCCATGGCATAGTAGACTCATTAGACTCTAAACGACCTTTTCGGGTAAAATCAAGTTGATCGATATTAACCAACTTTCCCTCATGTGGAAAAACCACTACACGAAAAATGACCGACGTAATAGCGGACATTGCATAAGTCCAGTTCCTTCCCAAAAGTAGATTGTAGTCCAAAGGAGCATCAATCACTTCTACTTCAACAGACACTACTTTGCTTGCCAACTTAATTTCAAAATCCGGCAGGATACCATGCGGATGGAAGGATCTTCCATCAAAAGCAGTAAGCAAAGTGTTTGATGGGACCAGCTCTGGGGATCCAAGAGCTTTCCAACAGGCCAAGGACATAACACATGTAGAAGCACCCTCATCAACAACTACCCTTCCAATGGTCTTACCACCATGGAAAACATCTATTGATAAGGCTACATGGTAAGGTAGGTGAATTTTAACATCAGATAAATGAAATTTCACCATGAGACTCGATGAGTCCATGCTGCCTAAAGTTGTTAAGAGGGCATCCCACTGAGCGGGACAACTTTGTAACACCTCTAAAGCTGACATTACACACGAGGTTTTAGCTAAATATTCAACCACGGAGTAGTTTGAAGCAGCCCTAGCGTTAGGGTTATGCAAGGTCTTCTTGAAGACACCTTTTGGTATCTTCGACATAGTTTCAACAGGCTTCTCTATTGTGAGAGGGTTAGAAGTTTCACCTACAGTTTTACCCTTCTCAAGAGTCTCTTTCTCATAATTTTTATTCCTTGTCTGCAACAAAGTCGAATATTGAACCATGTTGATATAGTTTGGGTCAGGGGCATTTTGAGTGCCCCATACTACATTAGAAGCTGAAGAAGAGTTCTGTGCTTGGGGAAAAGGCTCCTTCAGGACAGCCAGTTGTTGAGCTTTAAGCAGCTTCTGGGATTGATCCATAAGGGAACAAAGGTGAGTAAGGTGGTCCTCGTGGCACAAATTACATAGGAACTTGACCTTCTTGTTTTATTTCTTTCCCCCATCAGCATTGTTCGTGGGATTTTGCTTGTTTTGATTTCCCTCTCCCTTCTTTCGTTTCTTTTTCTTCCCGCCGGGCTACTGATTTCCCTTCTGAGAGGTTTGTGCAAAAAAATTTGCACTTTGGGGGGAGGGGGAAGCCTTTTCTGCCTTCGCCTTAGACTTCTTGATGGACAACTGATGAAGTTTCTTAGACAAATATTCTACGGTGGGGGAGTTAACGGACCCAACCACACCATCGGCATGGGGTCTAGGCTTAGGCTTCTCCGCATCGTGCGTAGGCCTCGGTGCCTCAGGGATAATCTCATACAAGATCCCTGATTGTGAATAAAAGTCACCAGGAATGGAAGTTTGGGTCGAACCAGGGAACCAAATGTGCCAGCCTGGGGATTAGAGGGACCTGCCCTCGAATGCCCATGGGTAAAAGTGGGGTTTCCCCCTGCCACCAGTTGTGAAGTGGGTAGATTACTCTGAAATGGATTCCATCCATAAGCCAAAGGATTGTGTGTGGGAGGTGTAGTATAAGAAGTTCGAGCCATCCCCATAGAAATAGGGGTTTGAAAGACTAGAGCCGGTATCCCTCCGCTGAACAACGAAAAGGGAGAGCTCGTAAACGGAACCAAAATAAGAGTTTGGAAATTTTTCCCATTAGAAGTATGGTTCCCAAAATTCACTCCTACATAGGAAGGTGATGGGCCTACGTATGGAGAGGATGGGGGAATGTGCCTCCCATTCCAAGGGAATCCTTGGAGAAACACCAAGGATCCTACCGGACCGCTCTAGGTAGTATATGGAAAGGAAGAAGGAATAGTAGGTATAATGGGGATCCTAGTAACCATGTCACCAGAAGTATCTACTAGGTTTGAGTGAACTGATGGTTGAACCACTCAGCTCGCTGGAGTCAAAGGTGTATAAGGAATACTAGATCTAGGGGTACTTACCGGGGGAGGTAGTACCCCTTCAACCAGAATGGCTGAGGTGAACACAAAAGGAATTTCTTCCGCAGAAGACATAATCCTACCCATAGGGACACCTAGCACAGGTGAATCAAAAGGTCTAACCTGATCGATCACAGGATCGTTTAAATCGGTCAAGGGGGTGTTAAAATTCCTTGCAAACTCGTCAGTATGCAAGTCTTCTATCTCAACTATATCAAGATCAAAATGGTTAGCTATAAGTTCTGGTTCACCTAGAACTTCACTTATCCCTACCAGTTCATATGAACCATCCGTGTCCAATCTCCACCTTTGGGGTGGAGGTGGAGGCTCCAATGTGACGAGAGGAGGAAGGTTTACCAACCTTCTTGACCTTTTGATAGGTTGGTCCTCCATGATTGAAAATTTGACAAATCGCACCCTAAGGCCAACTAAACATAGGAAAAACTATATAGCATACACTATAAAAATCCTAAAGCCTCAAACAATCAAACAAGGGTGAAAGATGTACTTTCCTGAAGAAAGTTGATGAATGATTACTTGGGATCCTTGAAGTGGTTCTTAGGAACAAGCGGAGGAATCACCCAACCACCCTCCTACACTTACAACAAGGGTTACCTTCCAAGCCCGTTCAAGTTGAACCAGAAATAGCCTTCTAGTTTACCTAGGTATGAACCCTAAATGTCAAGAGACTAAAGGCTACCTTAGCTATACCAATAGTTTGGGGGGACAGTCGCAAGCCTGACTTGTATGCATGGGTAGGGTAGCTGAGCCCAAAAATATGTCTAGGACAGAATCCCCAGATGCGTAAAAGTCCTGATTTATGTTTTGACAAGGAATCAGAGGGTTATCTCCTCAGTCCATGCCTCCACGCGGCCTCGTGCTTGACTCCCATTTGAGAGGAGCTTCCTAGATACAATCGATAAATTCAAGGATTTACCTAAAGAAAGGTCCACTACGTCTGAATTTTAAAACTTATGGGAAGTTTACATTTCCTATCCCACAAGTCTAGCCTAAGCTAGTAGGTGAAAGGCCCCTAAAACCAAAAAATTACTAGTAAATTTTAATTATTGCGTTCATTTTAAAGGGCTGTTTCTTACTCAGAAGGAAATGGAGTGATGTACTTATGGTGTTTTTGACTCGATAATAAATAAATAAAAGTAAAGGTGTATTTTTCAAAGCAAATTACCACTATTAAAGCAATTTTTTTTTTTTTTTGTAAATATATATTGATGAACTAATGCAAACGATAAATGAAACTAAGCCTATATTTTTTGTAGTTTTTGAGATTATATTTTAAAACTGAAATGAAAACTACTTATGCAAAAGAAAATGCAAAAGCTTAACAATGTTTTTCTTTTCACTTTTTAAAATTGCTCAAACTCTACCATGCACATAAAATGCACAAAACTTGAGTATACTTGGATCTAACCAACTGTATAAACAAACAAACTGAAGTAAATTAGGCTAAAAGAACCAAGAACCAGCCAACAAAAGGAGACTAGGAACCCTAGCTGGGGAGCACACAATGACAAAAGATCATTGTAAACTCATAAAGGTAAGTGATAAACCAACCATCATCAAAAGATAGACTGGAAAAACAATGCCCAAGACCTTGATCACTGATCTGGATAGAGACACTTCAACCTATAACCCAACAGGCCAAGCTACTTCAACATGCAAACAGAAGACAATCCAAACAAAAGAAACCCAAGGGATTTCAAAAAAGCACAAAGTGTGGTCACCAAAAGTCTTCAGATAAACAGCACAGTATTCATAAAGAAATCCAACTAACAAACAGGAATTACACAAAGAGAGGGACAAGCAAACCCAATCCTAAAAAATCCCTATTTCTAGGCTTGTACACGACTGTGTATAAGGGAAACTTGCGTACTGTACGCAACTGTCCAAGAGAGCAACCCGCATATGGAAACCTCTGTATGCGACTGTGCAGAAGAGAAACCCGCGTACAAGTACAAAATGTTTCTCAAAAAATAAGAAAAATCCACAAGATTTTCAAAAACTGTAATAAGTATGAACCAGGATAAAAGACCACACACAAACTTCAAAGCAAAGAATGGTCAAGGGTGACAGAAACAACCTACAACAGTCTAGGCTCCCCAGCGGAGTCGCCAATTCTATTGTACAGGAATAAACACCTTATAACCGAAGGTCTGGAGTTACCAACATACTCATGAAACTTGAAGGCAATTGACTCTAGAGTGCAGTAAAGGAAATAGAAGGATATAAAAGACTCACCCGATACACGACGGTTGATCCTAGCTTGTCCTCTTCCGCTCTGCTTCTCCTTCACCTGTCAAAAGTCAATCCTCCAAATACAAGATGATACATATATACAAATAGGTTAGATAAATCATATACAGAGTGCTGCAACATAAATATTTATCAAACCACAATATATGAGAGACATTCAAGACACATATGGAAGAAGGATTCTCTTTATTAACAATAATGAAAGAGTTCAGATTACAACCCAACGCCTAAGACAAGGACTCCTCTGCAACCAAAGGATTCTGAGTTCCACTGCTCCAAAGACTTCTACATAAACTCCACCAGCATAACTTTGCTCTCCAAATGTATGTCATTAAAACCCTCCCCAAGGCCTGTATTTATACTTGGTGAAATAAGGTAGTTTCGAAGGTTGAGGAGGTTGAGACAGTTAAGGTGATTAAGGTTAAGTGCTTAACTAATCTCAATTAATCATGAGTTTTTATTTTAAATGTCAAAGAAAGGTGTATGCGGGTATCAATACTGGCAACTCACGTATGACATGCGAGTTGCTCTAAGGGTAACCTGCGTACAAATCTGTATGCGAGATGCAATAACCAACACTCGCGTACAACACGCGAGTTGAATATAAGAAGAGTCGTGTACAGGACTTGACATATTTAAAAGGTAAAAATAACCAGCTGGATGGATGATAAATGTAGTTCTTAATAAGCCCATATATAGTGTTTTTGGCAACCCTCAATGCATCAATGTCCTTTTGTGTGCCAACATAGCGAATGTCGGCACTCGAACAGAAAGGTGCCATTCAGGTGGATAACACAAAGGAAGTGTATAAATTTTGAATGGACATTGAAGTGTGAAGAAAGCTTCCAGCAGTTGAAGAATCTTCTCACAAGTGCACCAGTCTTGAAAGTTGCAGATCCAGAAATTTTTTTTGTGGGGTGTACTGATGCATGCGGATAAGGGTTTGGAAAAGTACTTGTAGTAGGGATTTCTCCCTTGCTACAGGGTAGGAATGGATACCTTTCATCTATAGGATGGAAGGATAGGTTCCGGGTGGTGAATGCAGAAAATAAAAGTAGAAATGAAATAGAACATAATGAAGAACAACAAAGAAAGAACCCCTCTACAAACAAGGTTAGGGTTTAGCTCCAATACCCTACAAGAACATGTTAGAAAAACCTGCAAACAAACAATAGAAACCTGCAAGCAAATATGGGTTAGATAAAACTAAATAAACAAAACAAAATAAACATTATACCTTCATTTGGTGGAATGGGCCACCATGCCCTAGCTGGGAGAAGCACCTCTCTCTCTTGGCAATGGGGGAGCTATGGCTCAATGGGAGGAAGGATGATAGGGAGTGTGGGTGGCTTGAGAGACAAAGGGTCTCAAGGCATCCACTCAGGTAGCATAACCATATGCAAGGGATAAGTGATTTAAGAGTGACCTCCACCCCTATATTTATATCTTTTTTGGGGATTTTTAGGGTTTTAAGCCCTTGGTTGGGGCTTTCGCCCCCTTTTTGGGCTTTTAGCCACTTCCACCCTATCTTGAGATCCTTTGAGGGGTGTTAGCCCATTTTTGGAGGCTTTAGCCCCTAGGAGAGCTATTTAGGCTCTTTTTAGGGGTTTTTAAGCCCTTTTGCTCATTCTTAATCCTTTTTGAGGGTGTGGGGGTGCAATGGGGTGAAATGAGGATCATGCATGGGTGTCCTTGGGTGGTGTAGGCCATGTAGAGCTGAGTGAGGGTTTTTTTGGGTTAACATATTGCCCCTTGATGTGTGAGGGCAGGATCTCATCATATGGCCAATGGACATCATAGGATTTTCTGCGGAGAGGTGGTGCTTCTTGGTTTGGGGCATGGTGGCTTTTGGTTTTTGTATTAATATGGTTCCCATCAATGAGTGAAATACAAATAATGTGTGACATGTATATGGATGAGTTGGGAATCCCCATGCTCATGACAATGTCAAAATAATAATGTGATCTATGCCCTAAAATATAAGAGCCAATCATATACAACTGATGATACATAGTGGTTGCCTCAATGCTAGGCTGAATACAATACTGATATGAAGAACTGGTACATTGGACCCATGGGATTCTCATGGAATGCTATGTCTTCATGACTAATAGCTTGCTAGATCTGGGATTGTACATAGGCTTATGGACTCACTGATGGATATTCAGAGTCTCTATGGTACAAGTGTGCTGCATCAATCATAAATCTATATAGAAGCGATGTTGGGGCTTCTAAACACTGTCTCCAATGCAACCCAGAAATCACAAGGGACATAAACTTGTTTAGGTCCCTCAAATAGACTCATTAATGTGCTATATTCAAGTGACATCCAGGGTATTCAACCACATATTGCACGGACCTATACCCTGTACGAATCTCAACGATGAAATGATGTAGCTGGAGTCAAGCACATGAGAAACAACCATCCTAAGAGGCACTAAGGACTCCTCTCAAGTGGTCCAAGGAACTCATCAATGAGGTTAATGAAACCAAGATACATGGACCTCTGGGTCTATCCTTTGGAATATGTGTGTTGTCGTTGACAGAGGGAGACTTGCTCTTGGTCAAGGCAATGGTGTTTCCTTAACCAGAAGCACGAGGGAGATAACTAAAAGGTGTGAGACAATTTGAGGATTGACCCACTGAATGGGGGGGGGGGGGGGGGGAGGGAAAGAGTTGGAAAGGGGAAGAGGGAGTGTAGTAGACTCAAACTTCCTTTGTTCAGAGTATGATGGTAGGGCAGACTAGGTAGAAAATGAGACTATCTTATGGGAATGGGATCATAGCTGTAATATCGGGATTGTCACTGTAGTTGGGAAATACTTGGGGGAGGTAGACACTTTTGATATTAATGGGATCCAAGGAAGACACATAGTAGAGTACTCTGAAGAAAGGAGACCCAAAGTGGGAATGCTGCCAAAACTGTTTTTTGTGGGGTGGTCTCTAGAGACACCGTTGTGGTATGATCTCCTGGATTTTTTGCTAGCCCAAGAAAGTAAATGCTCGATGGTGCTTTCAATTTTAGAGAGTTTGAAAGCATGAATAAGACTCCACCAGGGGATAGTTTTCGTTGGTAGTCTCCTGTACCTGAAAAAGGATAAAAGTATGCATAGGAGAGCTCACCCATCCTTTTTTAGGGGATGGGAGACTTCTTTACTGTTGGTAGTCCAGTCAGGTCGAAAAAGGTTAAACTTATACTAGTTGGACGGTCATTCAAATACTTTTATGAGCATGAATGAAACCAAGTTTTCTCAACAATATTTTCTTGGTGAGAAGGCTAGAAAAGAGCTTAACGATAACCCATGGTGAGCTTTTTCATAAAGTGTGGCCCCTATGCTTGAGAAAGCATAAAAGTATGCAGAGGGGAATGGTCTTGGTTTGAATATGCCAAGGTGGTCCTTTTGATTTGATGGTCTACATAGTCTGCAAAAGGAGGTAAATGAGATAATGTAGATGCCCTTTCCTATAATTTAACGAGCGGGAAAGGAAGTAGTTGTGCTCGGCAATCTTTTCATTCTCTTAGGAGTCAAAAAAGAGCTTAAAATAAACTCTAGTATGGTCAACCAATCATGGTGGCACAGGTGGTGCCCCATATCAGGATGGTGGACAGTGGTCCAAAGGTCATCCGTGTAGTATGGACGGAGTAGATGGCTCTCAAACATACCAATACATGCATGGGATAGATCGCGGTAGAGACACACGAGTTGGTGCGGTAGAGGCACACGAACTAAGGTGGCTCTTGGATAGAGGTCAGAAGAGTCATGTGTGAATTGTGGTGGATGGACTTGACTACATGTGATGTGAGTGCAATTTCGGAGGTAGTTATATGCCAAATACATGTAAAAGAAATGATTCGTCTTCCGAATGATGGTCCGGAGATCTGCATGATGTGCGGTGGATAGAATAGACAGCTATGTGTTACAAAATAAAAATGATGTTCCTTATGGGCTATGGCCCGAGAATATGCATGAGTAGCGGTAGGCAAGTGTGATGCAAGTACAAGTCTGCAGACACTTGTATCACCATGGTGTGGCTCGTAAATCGAGGTAACTTCTGGGAAGCGGTCCTAAAATTTGTTTGTTAAACATGAGATGATGGTCTCATCAGGAGATGGAAATTTGAGACCAAAGGTGTGAGAGGTGTCTCAAACCGGTTCCGGGTGACTTTGGATTAGTAGCTGATGGTGCTGCCCTTGACTTGTGCTAAAAAATGTTGAAAAACAAGAAAGGGAAAAAACTATGCTATAAGGGACTCATAGTGGTTATATCATGCATAGAATCTCTTGAGGTGGAGCCCATTGCATGGCATATTCAAGAGTTGACCATCTGAGTCAGGGAAGAGGTATGCCCCCCTGCCGAGACAAAGGTCATTGGCAAGGTGGGATGATGAAATCTGGTCTTTTATGGGAAGAACCGATTCCACACTATGGTTTAAAGGGAATGGGGTAAAACCGAAGGCGGTCTTACATATATCTCTGTCATCACATAAGTGGTGTTGGGATAGATAAGGTGGATCTTCCACAGCCGACGACGCGAAAGGGAAACTGGTGCTAGATATCATGAAAATGGTATTGTTTGTGTCTTTGGTTTCCTTGCCCCCAATCTCTATTGGAGGAAGAGGTGTAGGCCTAGAGACGGGAAGAGTCTTTGATGGATATGAAGGTAGGTGCAACATCATCTCAATTAGCTAGACATGAGTCAACACTTCTTGGGGCCTTAGAGGTATGGTAGGTGGTTCAGGGTACCACATAGGATATCCCAGTGTGAAATCCTATAGATTGCGGGTTACCAAGATAGACTTACTCATGATCTCGGATGGTAGGAAAAGGAAAGGGAAAAGGAAAATTTTGATCAGGAATGAACCCCACTATTTCCTTGGTAACTGAGGTTGAGGTTGCAGCTGTGGATGGAGCTGTGGTTGTGGAAACAATGGAAGAGACAGGTCTGATGGATCGTTGGTGGTGGTGGAGACAAGAGGGTCGGTAGAATTGGACATCGTGTAAATAGACATGGTGTCCGAAGAAGGAGGTGGGGGGTGAACTTCTTCGATCAGAGTGATATCCAATTCAAGGGAATGTTGTCGAAGGTCGGCTAAATCCATTCGGAACTTAGACAAGTCTTAGCAATGGTGAGAATAGTGTCCATACAATCTGTAAAGGGTGCAAGCGTGGTTTTTTCGCAATGACTTGTTTCTTACTATTGGCCCGCTTGGAAGTTCAACCACGGGGAGGTTTTCTGTTGTATCGATGGCATCCAAATGTGCATGGATTATGGGAATCTCGGGGCAGTTCTGAGTCAGATGGCCCTGTTCTTCATAGATGGTGCAAGGTAGTATCTATCAAGGTTCTGTAGTAGCTTTCGCATTCTTGCTCTTGGCCCTTTTTCGGTTGGGTGGTACGGCTGTGGGTGCAGTGGTTGGTTTTTGCAGGCCAGGTGGAGGATGAGAGTCGACTGGAATTGGTTGCACGGGGGTTAAGACTACTTGGGGCATTGGTGGTTGAGTTGGTGGATCAAGATACCACATGGGAATTCCCAATGTAAAGTTGGGTAGTTTTAGGGTGGCCATTACTGGCTTTCTCATGACACCAGGCAGGGGAAAGAGGAAGGGAATTGTATGGACTAGAGAGGAGCCCAGATAACTCCCTGATGGTTGTATGTGGGGATGAGGTTATGGTTGCGACTGCACATAATGCTACGGCTGCGGATGATGTCGTGACTGCTATTGATGTTGTGGCTACGGGTGGTGTTGTGGTTGCGATTGGGGCTATGGCTACGATTGTTGTTTGGGTGCAGTGGTGCTGGATGAGAGCATGCACAAGTACGCAGTCTCATTTGGTGTCGAGGGTGGTGACACTAAGGGGAAAGGAGCCATCATGGTGGTATCAAAAAACAACCCAAGGCCCACATTCAACAATGGGGAGGCTCGTATGTTGTCAACCATGGTGTTGATCGCAGGGACAACATTGGCGTGTGTGGTCATCCCTCGTGGATCGATGGTGTTGATCGTAGGGATAACGTTGGTGGGTGTCGTTAGCCCTTGCGAATCGTGATAAGTCAGTTGATCAATCATCATGAATTTTACTTCATGGGGGAACATCATGAGACAGAAGAAAGTTGAAGCCACCGCTCTCATGGCGTACATATAACTTCTTTTGAGGAGAAGGTTATATTCCAATTGAGCGTTGAAAACCTCTATGTCAATCACAACTGTCTTCCCAGCTAATGTGATGGGGAAATGGGGGAGGATTCCTTGGGATTTAGTGGTATGGTTGTCATAAGCCCACAGAGTTGTGGAGGATGGTTGTAGAATTGGGGACCCAAGTTTCTACCAGACTAGGGTATACATAACGCACGTGGATGCCCCCTCATCCACTACACACCAGTGCATGACCAAATTCTGAATAGACACTGGGATTTGAAAGGCAATGGTTGATGGAATTTGCGGTTCTCCATTCTCTGTGTCGAATGTGATCAAATTGGAGTCAGAGGGGTCTACAGCCCTAAGGGCGTTTAGTAGGGATTTCCACTGTGTTGGGCACATTTTGAGTACCTCAAGAGCAGACATGGTGGTAGGTGTTTGGGACAAATCATCCATGACGCTGTAGCTGATAGCAGCTCTAGCCGTGGCATTATTAGCAATCTGGCGTATGGGGGGGTGCAGGAAAGGGGGTAACTAAAGAGGTGCATTGACTGTTTTAGACGTAGATGCCACTGATGTGTCAACGGGTTATGTGTTGGTTCCGTATTGATTTCGTCTGGTTTGTAGATTGACCTCTTCAGTTGCCATAGCTAGCAGGTGGTGGACACCTATTTCTGCCATGGGAGGTGCCCCTAGAGAATTGGGATTGGGTTAGGGAGGGGGTGTGGTTGCTACCAATCCTTGGATTGGTAATGGGTTTTGGAGCACCATAGGAGGAGGTCCTTGTTGTTCCAGGTTGGGTTGGGCTTGGTCCGTTGTATTGGTGGCATGTTGAACCTCATTCCTAATGGCTTACTTAGCGTGACCCATGAAGGGACACTCGAATGTGTAGTGCCCATAGACCTCACAGAGTGTGCATGGTTGGTTTGTATGCAACGAGGCATTGCATCTCGGCTCATTTGGTCGTGGAGGATTTTGGGCTAGCCAGTTTACCATGGCATTGTTGGGAGGGTCTGGTTGTTAACCGCCTCCCTGCGGTTGATTATTGCCTTGGTTTCAGGGTCGGTTATTCCTAGCTTGCCCTTGTTGATTATTGGGGGCTGGTTGGTTGGGACGGTTTTGTTGTGCAAACACATGTCCCAATGGAGCAGGTGGAGAAGGGGCGGAGGATTGCACTGCTTGCACTGGTGGTGCATAGTAGATTTGGGTGGGTGGCGGTGCCACAAATGTGGGCATTTGTCTCGCGTATTGCTGTGTTGGCCAAGCCAAGGCTTAGGACTACTACGGTGGCGTAGCTTGTGCATAAGAAGTTGTGGCTCTGAACTAGGACATCATTCTTGCATAGTCCAGAGTTTGGTTTTGGTAGGAAACACTAGCAGTGTTGCTTGGTTGTGGTAGTATTGTAGGTGGTGTCGGATAGTACTGTAGTTGGTGGGAGGCTGAGCCTATGATGCCATCTGCAGCATGGGATTCCCCCAGTGCATCTCGGTAGGAGGTTCCTACACAGGGAGCATTTGGAATGATGGTGTAAAGGTATCCAGACAGTGCATAGATCAAATCAAATTGCTGGGCTTTCAGGATGGCCTCCTTTCCGGATTGGGGATGTTCGGATGCGACGTCCTTTACTATAGGTGGGAGAAAGGTTTTAAGGAACCAATCCAGGAAGATCCTGTCATCAAGTTATATCTTACACAAACTACGATGTCGCTGCCACTCATGGATGTGGTCAGTCATGTGTGTCACAGTATTTTGGTGGCAAGATAACAAGATCTCCACTGCTTCGTCATATCTAACAGGGAGTTGGAAATATTGTAGGAACATGAAAGCCAAGGAGTTGAAATCTTGGTACTTGGTTTGTGGTAGCTCAATGTACCACTTGGCTGCAACACCTGTGAGGGTACATTGGAATAGTCTTAGCCTGATCGAATAATCTATGATGCTGTTTGATGAGCACCATAAATGGAACGTCATGATGTGGTTTTGGGGGCACTCCCCTGCCTTCCCTTCAAACTTGGGAATGTCTAAGGGAAGTTTGGTTGGAATGGGAGGCCAAAAGGTTTGAAGGAAAATAGGATCATTTGTTAACTGAGCCAAATTAAGCAAGTTGAGATGTGCCATGAAAGGAAGGTTTGACCCTAGGTTGATGTGAGATGGGGCAGCCATGACAGTGGGGTTTGTAGGTGCATAATGCACCTACATAGCTAGGGGCACTTGTGGCACCATTGTGGATGGGCCAGTGTCTCTAAGTGTGGTGGGAGGGATAGTGTGGGTGGAAGGGCCACTGCCACCATGTATGACAAGAGGGGTCATGTAGATGGAAGGGCCACTTCCCCCATGTGTTGCAGGTCGGACAACTTGAATGGTCAATATGGGTGGTGGAAGTTGACTTATGATGGTTTCCGTAACCATGTTGGGGCCACCTGCAGGGTTGTTGGTGATATTTTGTGGTGTGGACATGGGACCACTAGCAATTGCTATGCCGAAAAATGGATCCGGGTTTGCACCATCCATGGGGCTTGATGGTGTCACTAGTACATATGGGCGGATTTTTCCACGTTAGTTTTCCACGTTTTTTACTTTCGTGGAAAAATCAAGGGTAAATTATGCATTTTTACAATTTTTTTTTAACGAAGCCTCAACTTCCGTCGCTATATCCACGTGAGCCCTAACTTCCGTCGCTATATCCACGCGAGCCCTGACTTCCGTCGCTATATCCACGCGAAGGTAATATTATATTAAGTTTGTTTATTTGGATAAGCTCGCGTTTATTTGGATAAGCTCAGACGGCTGAAAAACCTCTCGGCTCTGACCCTTTCGATTGCCCCTCCAATTCAACTTCGTGCCATGAATCTTCGATTTCACAGGAGGAGAGGGCCATTACGGAGAAATGATTCTATTTGCATCCCTCGCCTCTCAGTACGCCCAGGGACAGGGAGCCAGAGCTGCTAACCCTGTTTCCCCTGCAGTCTTCCCGGGGATCCAGCTCTTAGCTCCTAGTCTTCTGCCCTTTGTGGCAGGCATCTCACCATTGATCTGCTTTCATTTTTGGTTTTGGTGAATTACAGTTATTTGAGCATCAAATAGCAGGCCCTGGCAAGTTGGTCCACATGGTCTGTGTTTTTTTAACCTGGATCTGTATCTGGAAGAAGATGGCCTGGCCTGTGATTTTTACTTTTGTAGACTTGCCCGGAAGAAGGCCTGCTGTTTCGTCTTTCTCCTTCAGTAAGTTCCTATGTTTGATGTATCATATCAATTTGTCTGGACTTTGATCTATATGAAAAAAAAATATATATATATATATCTTTGCCTATGAATTTTTGAGAATGCTGGGCCAATGAATCATCGATTCAGATGAAATTTTGTGGATGTGAAGCTATCTGTGATAGTAAATAGGTTTTGGTTTTTTCCATTCCCATTCTTTGTATTTCTGGTTAATTTTAAATGGGATTTATTGGCTATACATTGAATAAATTCTCTGTTTTTCCTGCCTACTGTTTTAAATCTGAAAACGATGAACGCTGTTACTGAGGGATACCATTTGGACATGACATCAATCCTTCCATCTCTTTCACCAAACAAAAGCAGGAGAATTGAAGCCAACCCCATTTTTTTTGGCCTCAGTTTGCAGTTAGTTAGCCACCAAACGGAAGTTGGAGAATTGGATCCAACCCCATTTGTTTTTGCCTCAGTTGGTAGTGCGTGTACATGAATAGCATACATTGAAGAAGGTAAGCAGATACATACCCAAATCATTAAAGTGGATCGGATTCAGATATATTTGTGGGAAGTGCGCTCCTTCATATGTATGGAAAATTTGGGTGTGGGTATATCGAGAATGTGTTTGTCAGAATATATTGGCTTAGGTTAGGTTTCTATTAACCATGGTGATGTTTTAGTCTCAATTTCAACCGATTCCCCAACGTGGCCTGCTGCCTCAACTTCATAATCATTGTGGCTATTATTTCCGTTCAGCCTTTAGGCAGGGACTCGGAAGAAAGGTTGTGTGCTTTTTCCATTTCCCATCAGGTTCTCCATTGTTCATATTTTTAAGAAGCATCGCGATTCGCTGCCCCACATCACTGTCTACTAAAATATTGTTGACTTGAGTTTACCCAGGCAATTCTTTGATCAGGATCCATCTTCGCGACGAGAAGCAACATAACAGACTCCCAACAAAATGTCTTCTCCTGCAGAGTAATTTCCTTATAATGTTCTTCTGCTCTTTGCTTCCAGGTTTTTCATGGCTTAAAGTTTGTGGTAAAAACCCTGATCTATTTATTTGCATTATTTGTGCACCTTATGCATAAATTCTTCCTTATTATCCAATGCAGATTACTAATTATGCTGGCTATCGGTGGATTGATTGATGTTGTAGGGTTTGTTTTATATGTACATATTTTTAATT
>LPNX010850326.1:8508-30709 GCA_001517045.1 Pseudotsuga menziesii
CAAAATTTTCCCTTGTACTTCCTTGAACTAGGCTTCCATCAATCAACCTTTACATGAAGAGTCTCACTTTCATCATTCTGGAACATATATGAGGTGGTTTTTGTCATCCAAATCATCTCTCCTTCATCATCAGCTCATGATCTAACTAGCAACATATTTCCTTTCTCAAATTCGATCATAGGATTGAATCTTGGCTTTAGCTTGTTGCACTTGGGTCCAACATATACCCATTCATCTGTCACATTATCAAAATCTCCATCCATAATACTTATATTCCATGCAGTGCATTATGATCAGCATTAAATATCACATGGATTAAATTGTATTTATAATGCAATGTATTTGATGATAATGTCTAACATGAATTAAAGCTAACATGATGCTACTACTTAATGATTGATTTTCTGGATTAAGTTATGTGAAATCTTTTCATTCCACAATGAGTTTTTCATGGTTCCCGTAATAAGCATGGGTGGAGTGTCCACTCAAAACATTGGTTTGAAAAACGTTCACAGAGTTTAATCCAGAAAATCAATCACAATGATGACAAACTGATAAAACCTGCACACTCAAAATGTTAGTACTGTATTTATTGAGTATAAGTTAATATACTAGTACAAAGTTGGCACCACTTTAAAGTCTACACGGGAAAATATAGTTATGAATGTGAATGCAACATAGTAGTACAATTAAATGTATATCAACTATAATAACGAATAATAGGGAAAACTCACTTCAAACCTTATTGCAAGTTCCTTACATTTACTCACAAAACAAGTCTATAAGATGTTTTTAGGTTCATTCGCATAAAGTATCATCACATGAATTAACATGAAGTTGAACCAAAATTTTCATATATGTAGCAAATAATATAAAATTCCTCAAAAGGTAACTTAAAGAGAAAATTTGATATACTACAAACATTGACATATTTTTCTTCATGTATATTAATTAGTCATTCAAAAACCAAAATTACATTCATTAATCATCTCCACCTAATCTCCTTATATTTTCTCAAGACGATCAAGTACAGCTTGAGGATGAATATTTCCACAGTTAATCATAATGACAAAGAGAGTTTATGGAATTAAATTGTGTATTGAAACATCCATACATTTCGAGTGGACACTCCACCAATCATCAAGGGAACAAAATGAAAAGTTCAAAGTGGTATTGAAGAGAGTGACCAAAAGCTAATAATAAATAAGGTAAGGGTTTTGTACATGCATTAATGAATATAATTATGCACATTTGATATAGTGACATGTTGTGTTGATCTAAAAGACAAATTGAAAAGTTAAAATTTGAATGGTGTTAGCTAGTTCGCATAAAGTATCATCACATGAATTAACATTGAACTTGAAGTGAAATTTTCATATATGCAATAAATAATATAAAATTCCTCAAAAAGTAGCTTGAAGAGTATTTATTATACTACAAACATTGAAATATGTTTCTTCATGTATACTAAAATTCATTCAAAAAGAAAAATTACATTCATGAATCATGTCCACCTAATCTCCTTATATCCACTCAATCAGATCAAGTACAACTTGTACACCACATTTATTTATCTTGGTCTTCCTGCAATCTTCTTTCTTTGGCATCCATGCCCAAACTATGGTATTAATTGGAATAGATCAAAGTTCTGTGTCATCAAGATTTTGTACCCAATATTGTTCTAAAATATTTCCCTTGTATTTCCCTAAACTAGGCTACCACCAATCAATCTTTACATGAAGGGTCTCGCTGTCATCATCCTGGAAGATATCTGAGGTGGATTTTTCCATCCAAATCATTTCTCCTTCATCCTCATTACCTGATCTAACAAGAAACAACGTCCTTTTCTATACATTGGTTCTAAGATCGAATGTTGGCTTTGGCTTGTTGCACTTGGGTCCAACATATACCGATTCATCTGTCACATTATCGAAATCCACATCCATAATACTTGATATTGCATGGAGTGCATTACCATCAACATTAACATTTTTCCTCGTCTTGGGCCAAAAATCATCAGAAGAAGAATCACTTTCATCCAAGGGTGTATGGTCATTATAGATTCCATCTAATGCATCAAGAACTCTTTTCCAATAATCTATTTTTTTATTCCATTTCTCTGTAACAATTGGTGAATTCTCATTACCAATAGTCTCTTTCCACATTTTTATATATGATGTTATTCCTTCCTTTAGTTCTTTTAAATAAACATCATTGTCTTTGGGACGTAAGAAAGATGGCTTCCATGTGGGCAATATAGGTCGATCTTCATCATCTATATTCAATAACTCACTGTGGTTTCGACCACTTATTGTCTCTGATGGATTCTTTATACCTCATAACTGGAACATCATTGAGTACAAGAAATTGGAAGTACTAGACATTAAGATGTCCAACTAGTGCATTTTTCCCGTCCTTGATGTACCCATTAAGAAAACTTTTGAAGTCATACACTTTGCCAATAATTTTAGGTGGAAATGCCTGTTTTTATTCTATTGTGCAATATGTATACATCATCTCAGATAAAAAATATATATCTGTGCTTTTCAAGTTGGAAGACATTCTTCCGTAGGTTCCATCTATGTCTTCATGGGTGTGCCCCATAATCAAGAACCCAACCTCAATAGTGATGAAGACACCAAGTGCATTTAATAGTGATAGAAACATGAAAACATAATGATTCTTATTATCACTAGCTACATTGTCCAACTGTAACAATAAATGTGGAGGAGGAGGTTTAAAATCAAGATATTGTTTTTTTGAGCTTCCATTTAAAGATAGGAAAGCATCCTTGTACACTCTACATTTTGAGTAAATAGAGTTTTGAAGTAATGCATTTGAAAGTGGGTTTCTTGAACTTCCACTCTCATCAAGCAAATCACCATACATATCAAGGTGTGGGTCTTCAAGGTCCCCAATCACTTTGCAAGAGATGTACTGGTAAATTGTGATCCCATGTGTACAAATGGTGGGGATAAATGACCAAAACCTCATGTGTTATGCCCATGTTTTAGCACACTTGAAAACGACAAACCCAAGTTTGTTCCTGCAACAGATTTTGATTTGACATGTAATCTTGGGATTGAAGTCTTTGTTTTATCCATTTTATCATGGATAATGCTCAAGTATTCCTTTGGATACCGCTCTGACATAATTCTATGGGCATATTAGCAATATCTTCCACACATAACAATCTTGTTATGTTTCTTCAGTCTAGCTCATGCCTTTTCTTCCAGCTCTTTTGTAGTCATTGTCTTCATCTGTGCTTTCAACACGATACATTCACTACATTTACTGAAGTTAGTGTTCTTTGAGAATGCCACATCTGGAAAATGATTATTCCAAATCTTGCTCATTGTTTGTTGTGATATTGATGGAAAATTGAGCTCTTGAAGAGCCTCATTGATCTCTTTTAACAAAGAACTTTGGGTGTACGTTGATGGCAGCAATATTAAAGGAGCAGACGTTCCATCTTATTCAACTTGTTGTGTTTGGTTCAGTGAAAAATCTGAATTATCCATGACAATTTCGTGCAATATTTCTATGGTTTCCACAGTATGTGCACATGGCTTGCATTTGTTGGTGTTACCATGAATTCCTTTGACAGGTCCTTATTGGAAGTTATGTTGGTAAGTATAGAAGGTGCTTTGAGGAATATTATGTATCTTGTACCATGCTTTCTTACAAATAATATCTCCATTAAACCTCATGTCCTTGACTTTCCTAACAATAGGAGGTAGGCCATGGCCATGGCTCTTTGACATGATTGTGTTGGAAAGGAGTGAATTCAAGGAAAATTCCTGAATGTCATTTTTTTAAGAGTTCCATACCCCTTCTAGAAGCTACAATGGATTTCCTATCCACATGTTGAAGATAATCTTGTTTGCAACATTCATCTGCTACCAAAAGTTAGTTTCTTTCTCTTCAACTCTCTGTATTTGAAAGTTTTCAACTTTTTTTGTAGCCACAACTCGTTTAATCCTTTTATATGGCCTCGTTACGTGCATAGCAATTGAGGATGGATATTTTTCATTATAAAGATCACCATCCCATGTGTTTAAGGGACTTGTGTCCTCTATAAGATCACATACCACCATTTCATTGGGTGCCTCCTTGAAATTTTCATTCACCCTTGTAATCTCACCTTCATTGTCCACCAACTCATTTATTGACCATCTAACCAAACAATGTATAGACTTATCTCCAATCCTACATCTTTCACAATTTTTTTCTATGTCCTCCACAAAAACACCGAATTCCTTTTCACCTAACCTTTCACCCTCAACCATGTCATCCTCACAGACATTAACTATGATCCCTTTGACAATGCACATGCTTGTTTCCGTGCACTCATGTGTAAGAGAAAACTTTTTGCATGTGAATGTAAGCCTATGTTGGGGAGCATTTACTTGATGATCATGACAATGAGGTTCCAAATTTGATTCTGGCAAAATCTCATAAGATCCCAATGGACCCCTAGTGTATTTTCAAATCTTGTTGGATGTGGCAAAAGAGCATCATGTTTTAACACCTTCTCAATGTTAACCAGTATGGATCCTTTATTTACCATACTTCCATGCACCATATGACCAATCTTTGTATTGAATATGGAGCCTTCACCCACCATCACTCCACATTGCAAAAGATATACCTTTTCTCTAATAACAAATGCAGAAGAGACATTTCCAAATATACAACAAATTAGACAAACTTAGTATTTGCTCAAAAATAATAAGCAATGTACTATCAAAAACACTTAACATGTGCTTCAAGATTTTGATTTACCTTTGTTATGTCTCGAATCTATGATCTTCCATGGATGTAAGTCCCCTTCATCAATATATTCCATAATCAAATGTGGTTCAATAACATCAATTATCAAAACCATAACATATTCTACATTAAGTCGTTATCCACCATAATGAGTTGTAGTATCTGTAGATTCAACCCTTCCTAGTCCAATAACTTGACCATTAATTAGGAGGTTAACATAGTCCCTCTTATCAAAATTATATTTTCCATTGTAACTCCTCCTAATTTTTGTAAGACATTTGAACTGTATTTTGTAATTAAAGTTAAACCATATGAAGTGTATGTTCAAAAAGGTACTATAGTTGCAATAATTCAAAACAATAGGGTATCCCTTTTGTATGCCACGAAACATTGTTCCCCTACATCTTGTGCGTGCTAGCAAAAGGGAATTTACATATAAATTACACAAAATATATATGAAGAGATAACAATAAGAGTTCCAAGAAGCATTAGAGAATGACAGATATCAACTTAGATAAAACCACCAAATTCCTATTTGACTTTGGACATAGCACTTATATTATTGATGTATGTGTATGAATGTAATGGAAATCTAGCTAGAGTTAGCTTCCGTTCTTAAAACGTTGCACGATAAATGAAAGTTAATGTGTGTTAGTTTTCATACTGTGGTTTTCCATCTAACAGAAGTGCATTGTCATCAATCACATTACACCATGATGAAAATCTAGTTGGTGTTAGTTTCTATTCATAAAACATTGCATGGCGACTAAAAGCTAATCTATGTTAGTTTTCATAAGGTACTTTGTCATATAACACACCCACATTGTCATCAAATACATTACACCATAATGAAAATCTAGTGGAGTTAGCTTCCTTCTAACAACATGGCATGGTGAGTGAAACCTAACCTGCAATAGCTTTCATAAGGAAGGTTTCCATCTAACACAACTACATTGTCATCAATCACATTGCACCACGATGGAAATCTAGATGGAGTTAGTTTTCATTCTTAAAACATTGCACAGTTAATGAAAGCTAAAGTGTGTTACTTTTTCATGAGGTAGTTTTTCATCTAACACAACCACATTGTCATCAATCACATTGCACCATGATGGAAATCTAGCTTGAGTTGGCTTTCGTTCTTAAAACATTGCACTGTGAGTGAAAGGTGATGTGTGTTAGTTTTCATAAGGTAGTTTTCTATATTAAACAACCACATTGTCATCAAATATATCACACCATGATGAAAATCTAGCTGGATTTAGTTTTACTTTTAACAACATGGCATGATGAGATAAAGTTAATGTGTGTTAGCTTTAATAAGGTAGTTTTTCATCTACCACAACCACATTTTCATCAATCACATTGCACCGCAATGGAGATCTACTTGGAGTTAGATTTCGTCCTTAAATCGTTGCACGGTGAGTGAAATCTAATGTGTGTTAGCTTTCATAATCTAGTTTTCCATCTAGCACAACCATATTGTCATCAATCACAATTCACCATGATGGAAATCTATTTAGAGTTACCTTTCATTCTTAAGACATTGCACGGTGAGTAAATGCTAATTTGTTAGCTGTCATAAGTTAGTTTTTCATGTAACATAGCCACATTGTCCTACATTATACCATGATGGAAATTTAGCTGGAATTACCTTTCCTTCTAACAACATGTCATGATGAGTGAAAGCTAATGTGTGTTAGTTCATTGCACCATGATGAAAAGTTAGCTAGAGTTAGCTTTTGTTCTTAAAACATTGCATGTTGAGTGAAATTTAATGTGTGTTAGTTTTCATATGGTGGTTTTCTATCTAAAACAAATACATTGTTATCAAATACATAACAAGATGATGAAAATCTAGCTATAATTAGCTTAACTTTTAACAACGTGTTAGTTGTCATTCTTAAAGCATTGTACGATGAGTGAAAGAAAATGTGTGTTAGCTCATTACACCAAGATGAAAATCTAGCTCAAGTTAGCTTTTGTTTTTAAAACATTGCACGTTGAGTGAAAGTTAATGTGTGTTAGAATTCATAAGGTAGTTTTCTATTTAAAAGAGTCACATTGTCATCAAATACATAACACCATCAAATACATAACACCATGACAGAAATCTAGTTGAAGTTAGCTTTATTCCTTAAATCATTACACGATGAGTGAAATCTAATTTGTTAGCTTTCATAATGTAGTTTTCATCTAACACAACCACATTGTCATCAATCACAATGCACCATGATGGAAATGTAGTTGGAGTTAGATTTCATAAGATAGTTTTCTATCTAACACAACCAAATTGTCATGAAATACATTACACCATGATGGAAATCTAGTTGGAGTTAGTTTTATTCCTAACAACATGGCACGATGAGTGAAAGCTCATGTGTGTTAGCTCATTACACCATGATAAAAATCTAGCTTGAATTAGTTTTCTATCTAACATAACCACATTGTCACATTGCACCGTGAGGGAAATCTAGTTGGATTTAGATTTCGACCTTAAATCATTGTACAGTGAGTGAAATCTAATGTATGTTATCTTTCATAATGTAGTTTTCCATTTAGCAAAACTACATTGTCATCAATCAACATGCACTATGTTGAAAATATAGCTAAAGTTAGATTTCGTTCTTAAAACGTTGCACAGTGAGTAATAGCTAATGTGTGTTAGCTTTCGTAAGGTAGTTTTTCATCTAACACAGCCACATTGTCATCAAATACATTACACCATGATGCAAATCTAGCTACAGTTAGCTTTTCTTCTAACAACATGGCACAATAAATGAAATCTAATGTGTGTTAGCTTTCATAAGGTAGTTTTTCATCTAACACAACCACATTGTCATCGATTGGCATTGATCTGTGATGGAAATATAACTAAAGTTATCTTTCATCCTTAAATCATTGTACAGTGAGTGAAATATAATGAGTGTTAACTTTCATAATGTAGTTTTCCATCTAGCACAACCACATTGTCATCAATCACAATGCACCATGATGAAAATATAGCTAGAGTTAGCTTTCATTCTTAAAACATTGCACGGTGAGTAAAGCTAATGTATGTTAACTTTCATAAGATAGTTTTCCATATAAAACGGTCATATTGTTATGAAATACATTACACCATGATGAAAATCTTCTTGGAGTTAGCTTTCCTTCTAACAACATGGCACTATAAGGGAAAGCTTATGTGTGTTACCTCACTACACCATGATGGAAATCTAGCTGGAGTTAGCTTTCTTTTCAACAACATGACACGATGAGTGAAAGTTAATGTGTGTAATCTTTCATAAAGTAGTTTTCCATGGAACATAACCACATTGTCATCAATCACATTGCACCGTGTTGGAAATCTAGTTGGAGTTAGTTTTTATACTTAAATCATTGCACGATGAGTAAAATCTAATGTGTGTAAGCTTTCATAGTGTGGTTGTCCATCTAGCACAACCACATTGTCATCAATCACAATGCACCATGATGGAAATTTAGTTGGAGTTAGCTTTTATTCTTAAAACATTGCACGATGAGTAAAGTTAATGTATGTTAGCTTTCATAAGGTAGTTTTCCATCAAACACAGCCACATTGTCATCAAATACATTACACCATGATGGAAATCTAGTTAGAGTTAGCTTTCTTTCTAACAACATGGCACTATAAGGGAAAGCTTATGTATGTTAGCTCATTACACCATAATGAAAATCTAGTTGGAGTTAGTTTTTCTTTTAACAACATGGCACAATGAGTGAAAGCGAATGTGTGTTAGCTTTCTTAAAGTAGTTTTCCATATAACACAACCACATTGTCATCAATCACATTGCGCCATGTTGAAAATATAGCTGAAGTTAGATTTCATCCTTAAATCATTGCACGATGAGTGAAATCTAATGTGTCTAAGCTTTCATATTGTAGTTTTCCATCTACCACAACCACATTATCATCAATCACAATGCACCATGATGGAAATCTAGCTAGAGATAGCTTTCGTTCTTAAAACATTGCACGGTCAGTAAAACTAATGTCTATTAGCTTTCATAAGGTAGTTTTCCGTCTAACACAGCCACATTGTTATCAAACACATTGCACCATGATGAAAATCTAGCTGGAGTTAGCTTTTCTTCTAACAACATGGCACTATAACGAAAATCTTATGTGTGTTAGCTCATTACACCATGATGAAAATATAGATGGAGTTATTTTTTCTTTTAACAACATGGCACGATGAGTGAAAGCTACCGTGTGTTAGATTTCATAAGGCATGTAACACAACCACATTGCACCATGTTGAAAATCTAGTTGGAGTAAGTTGTCATCCTTAAATCATTACACGGTGAGTGAAATCTAATGTGTGTAAGTTTTCATAGTGTATTTTTTCATCTAACACAACCACATTGTCATCAATCACAATGCACCATGATGGAAATCTAGCTGGAGTTAGCTTTCGTTCTTAAAACATTGCACGATGAGTAAAGCTAATGTCTATTATCCTTCATAAAGTAGTTTTTCATCTAACATAGCGACATTGTCATCAAATACATTCCACCATGATGGAAATCTAGCTGGAGTTAGCTTTCCTTCTAACAACATGGAACTATAAGGGAAATCTTATGTGTGTTAGCTCATTATACCATGATGAAAATCTAGCTGGAGTTAGCTTTCCTTTTAACAACATGGCACGATGAGTGAAAGCTAATGTGTGTTAGCTTCCATAAGGTAGTTTTTCATGTAACACAACCACATTGTCATCAATCACATTGTGTAGTGTTGGAAATTTACCTGAAGTTAGCTTTCATCCTTAAATCATTGCATGATGAGTGAAATATAATGTTTGTAAGCTTTCATAGTGTAGTTTTTTATCTAACACAACCACATTGTCATCAATCACAATGCACTATGATGGAAATCTATCTGGAGTTAGTTTTCATTCTTAAAACATTTCACAGTGAGTAAAAGCTAATGTTTGTTAGATTTCGTAAGGTAGCTTTCCATCCAACACTGCCACATTGTCATTAAATACATTACACCATGATGGAAATATAGTTGGAGTTAGCTTTCCTTCTAACATGGCACTATGAGTGAAAGCTTATATGTGTTAGCTCATTACACCATTATGAAAATCTAGCTGGAGTTGGCTTTCTTTTTAACAACATGGCACGATGAGTGAAAACTAATTTGTGTTATCTTTCATAAGGTAGTTTTTTATTTAACACAACGTCATTGTCACATTGCACCATCATGGAAATCTAGCTGGAGTTAGCTTTAAACCTTAAATTGTTGTACAGTGAGTGAAATCTAATGTATGTTAGCTTTCATAATGTAATTTTTTATTTAACACAACCACATTGTCATCAATCAAAATGCACCATGTTGAAAATCTAGCTAGAGTTATCTTTCGTTCTTTAAACATTGCGCGGTGAGTAATAGCTAATGTGTGTTAGCTTTCATAAGGTAGCTTTTCATCCAACATAGCCACATTGTCATCAAATACATTACAACATGATGGAAATCTAGCTGGAATTAGCTTTCATTCTAACAACATGGCATGATGAGTGAAAGATAATGTGTGTTAGCTTTCATAAGGTAGTTTTCCATCAACACAACCACATCATCATTGATCACATAGCACCGTGATGGAAATCTAGCTAGAGTTAGCTTTCATCCTTGAATCATTGCACAGTGAGTGAATTCTAATGTGTGTTAGCTTTCATAATGTAGTTTTCCATCTAACATAACCACATTGTCATCAATCACAATGCACCATGATGAAAATCTAGCTAGAGTTAGCTTTCGTCCTTAAAACATTGCACAGTCAATAAAGTTAATGTCGGTTAGTTTTCATAATATAGTTTTTCATCTAACACAGCCACATTTTTATCAAATACATTACATCATGATGGAAATCTAGTTGGAGTTAGCTTTCCTTCTAACAACATGGAACTATAAGGGAAATCTTTTGTTTGTTAGCTCATTACACCAAGATGGAAATCTAGCTGGAGTTAGATTTCCTTTTAACAACATGGCATGATTAGTGATAGCTAATGTGTATTAGCTTTCATAAGGTTGTTTTCCATTTAACACAATCACATTGTCATCAAGCACAATGCACAGTGTTGAAAATCTAGCTGGAGTTAGTTTTCATCCTTAAATCGTTGCACGATGAGTGAAATCTAATGTGTGTAAGATTTCATAGGGTATTTTTTCATCTAGCACAACCACATTGTTATCAATCACAATGCACCATGATGGAAATCTAGCTAAAGTTGGTTTCCATTCTTAAAAAATTGCACGGTGAGTAAAGCTAATGTATGTTATTCTTCATAAGGTAGTTTTTCATCTAACACACCCACATTGTCATCAAATACATTACACCATGATGGAAATCTAGCTGGAGTTAGCTTTCCTTCTAACAACATGGCACTATAAGGGAAAGCTTATGTGTGTTAGCTCATTACACCATGATATAAATCTAGCTGGAGTTAGCTTTCATTTTAACAACATGGCACGATGAGTGAAAACTAATGTGTGTTAGTTTTCGTAAGGTAGTTTTACATGTAACACAACCACATTGTCATCAATCACATTGGGTTGTGTTGGAAATCTAGCTGAAGTTAGCTTTCACTCTTAAATAGTTGCACGGTGAGTGAAATCTAATGTGTGTAAAATTTCATAGTGTAGGTTTTCATCTAGCATAGCCACATGGTCATCAATCACAATGCACCATGATGGAAATCTTGCTGGAGTTAGCTTTCGTTCTTAAAACATTGCACGGTGAGTAAAAGCTAATGTGTGTTAGTTCTCATAAAGTAGTTTTCCATCTAACACTGCCACATTGTCATCAAATACATTACACCATGATGAAAATCTAATTGGAGTTAGCTTTCCTTCTAACATGGCACTATGAGTGAAAGCTTATATGTTAGCTCATTACACCATTATGAAAATCTAGTTGGAGTTAGCTTTATTTTTAACAACATGGTACGATGAGTGAACTTATCATTACCAAGTGGTTTTTTCATTATGTCAATATTTGCTCTGCTGTAGGACAATAATAAAGGCAAATGTCTTGATTGTCAACCAACTATCTGATGTAATTGTGATGAACTTCAATCTACTTAGTTATGGCATGATAGACTGAATTTTTTGCCATTTTGAGAGCACTCTGATTGTCACAGAAAAGTGAGGTTATCACTGCTTGGTCAAGTTGAAGATTGACCAATATACTTCGTAACCACATTGCCTCACAACCTGTACTGAAGTCTGCCTTGTATTTTTTGTCAATGGAGGATAAGGAAACTGTAGCTTGTATATTACTTTGCCATGAAATTACCTTCCTAAACCAAGAGTGAACACATAACCTATTTCTGACTTCCTTGTATCAACTAATCTAGTGTAATTGAAATCAATATGCTCTACTAGCATGGAGTCAACATATCTCTGATATAGAATGCCAAAGTCAAAGGTCCCTTTGAATATTGACGGACTCATTTTGCAACTTGCCAATGTAACTCTTCAGGATTAGACATGGATTGAGAAAGAGACAAATCACTTAAAAACATAGATCTGATTGGGTGGTAGTAAGATAAATCAAACTACCAACCAATTTCCAATACAATGACTCATTCACTAGTGGTGAGTCTGCGTAAGTTGAGAGTTTTATGCCAACTTCCATAGGTGTAGATGTAGGATTACATTCAGTCATTTTGATTTTTTTGAATAGTGCTTTGGCATACTTGACTTGTGATAAAAAGATAGCATGCTTAGATTGCAAAAATTCTACACTTAAACAATAATGAAGTAGGCTTTAATCAGTGATTTCAAAAATAGATCAAATATCAAATTTCACCTGTTGAATCTTGTTGGCACTACTTTTGGTGATGGGAAAACCATCAACATAGAAAAAATAAGATCAATATATCATCTTCACTATTTTTGACGTAGTAAGTGGGTTCATAATAGGTTTTTCTAACTCTAGAATCTCTAAGGTATTGATCAAGTTTGAAATACCAGGCTTGAGGAGCCTGCTTGAGTCCATACAAGGACCTTACCATCCATATAAGGAATTTACCAACCAACAAACCAAATGTTTCTTTCCAAAAAAAATGAAACCCTTGTGGTTACATCAAGGCACTTTTAACATCCATCTGTATATCTTCCATCCAGAATGAGCAGAAATGGAGATAACTAGTCGAAAAGTTACCATTTTCACTGTGGGGGAAAAGATTTCTTCACAGTACACCCCTTCATCTTGTGCATATCCTTTGGCAACAAGACAAGATTTTTATTTGTCTTAAGAACCATCTAGTTTATATTTGACTTTTAAAATCCATTTACAACCAAGTGCTTTCTTCCCTAGAGGTAATGTGGACAAAACCCAAGTCTTGCTTTTCATCTGTGCATCATATTTCACTTTCATGGAAGCCTTTGATTCAAGTTTTCCTTTGGATTCTTCAAATGTGCTAGGTTCAAATACCTGACACAAAAACAACAAAAGTTAGAGAAAAATTTATCTACTCACTGCCTTGCACAATTTGTTTCCTCAATCATGTAGTCTTTCCTTCTAGTGCCTTTGGAAACTCATCTTCTCAATATCCTTCCATCATGGTATAATACCATTTCCTTTTCCTTTTTTGGCCCTCTTGGTCTTGCTGTGAAGATCAAGAATCCCTCTCTATTGTGAAGATTGAGAATCCCCCTCTTCTTCACCAAATTCCTCCTTGGAACTTGACTCCTATGATGTTTCTGCCTCTGAGTCCTGTTTGATTTCAACACCATAACTTGTTCTTGAATGAGCAACAATTTCCCATACACTAATTAGTACTATCCATAGATTTACCATCATCACAAAAGAATGATATTTTCTCATCTACAACATCTCTATTAATCACAATTTTGTTCGTAGAAACATCCAATTATTCATTAGGAACATTTTTCCTTGGGAATATTTGCAAAAGCAATACAACTGAAAATACAAAAATCTCTTACAAAAGGTTTTCTACCTAACCATGAATCCTCAGGAGTGATATCCTACAAATATTTACAAGGAGTTTTGTTAAGGATGTAAACCACAACATTCACTGGTTTTTCCTAGTATGGCTATGGTACATTCTCGCTGTGCACCATGCACTTTGCCATCTCCACAACTATCTTATTCCTCCTTTCCATGACTCCATTTTGTTGTGGAGTGTATGGAGTGGTATACCGCCTATGTATACCTTCCCTTTTGCAAGATTCTTTGAACTAAGTTGAAACAAACTCACCTCCATTATCATATCCTAAAGCTTTCAGTTGTTTACTTGTTTGTTTCTCTACCAAAGCTTTTCATGTTACAAAATTTGAACAACAACTTGACTTATTATTCATAAAACACACCCTAATTTTCCTTGAATAGTCATCAACCAGTAATAGGAATTACTTATCTCCATATATTGTAAGTGTTTTCATTGGACCATGCAAATCAACATGTACTAGGTCCAAAACTCATTTGGCTTGCCATGTTTTATTGTCAGTATCAAATGAAAGCCAATGTTTTTTCCATAACTGACACCCTGCACGTATCTCTAATAATCCTACACATATCTCTAACAATCCTGAATGGATGGAAGACCATCCACCATATTAGTCTTATTAAGTACAAATAAATATTGATAACTTAGGTGTCCATACCTTTAATGCCATAGTACATTTGTATTCTCTACCACAGCTGGTGCATGTGCCTTTGTTGTTTTTAGAATCAACCAGTCTATATAACCCTTTTTCACCAATACAAACTATAGTCACCTTTTTATCACGAGAGTAGTGACCATATATTTGCTTCCTTGAAAATTTACAAAAATATTAGGGTTCCTAGTTATCTCACTAATAGACGAGATTTTTGCTCATGTTAGGAACATATGGAACGTTTTTGAAAGTATAAGTTAAAGTATTGTTCAATATGACATGAACAACCTCACATCCTCTAACATAGTGAGTCCATCCATCACCCAAAGCAATAGATTCACTATTACTCTTATCTTTAATGAAATTTACATACCAATTTCTGTGACACTTGTAGTGGTGAGATGCACCTGAGTCGAATGCCAGGCTCTAGACTTAGTCGATTGATTATGTAATGCCACAAATGCAAAATCACCCACTGCTTCTTCTTCACCTCTTTCGGCAACATTTGCATGCCTTGATTTCATTTGACCACGTGCCAAGTCATATTGTTTTTTTGGCAATATCTCTTGAAGTGTCTAGGCTTATTGCAGTAATAACATCTGAATTTGTTCTCTTTGATACATTGCTAGCATTTTTTTTTTGTCTTTGCCTTTGAACTCTGCACTTAATGCACTCATTATAGTGGATGGATTTGACGCTTCTATCTGATCTAGCTTCCTTTCCTTTTGTACAAAAAAGTGTTAATAACTTCTCAAATGTAAGTTGTTGGTTCTCCCCAAGTAGATGTAAGGACTCAACAAATGAATAAAAGGACAGTGGAAAACTTCGCATCAACAAAGCAACCATATCCTCATCATCCACCGGCTTCTTAATAGAAAAAAATTGATCATTAAGATCCTTCAAGTGCAATAAATATTTAGAGACCGGTCCTCCTTCCTGTAACTTGGTGGAAACGTTAAAACAAAAGATTTTTAAAATACAATGACCACCCAACTTATGATGCTTGATACTTATTTTGGAGAATTGTCCACAATATAGGTGCTACAATGGAATTTCTTACTTCTGGAACTAATGTAACTGTGACTGACAGTTTGAGAAGCATAAGTGCCTCTTTATGTCTTTTATCATAGTTTTTGGGATAATTTGTTGGTATGTATTCTTTACCTAAGATCATAGTGGAAAAAATCGCAATTTTTCTTGGCTGTCAATTTTTCGGCTCGAAAAAATCCTGATTTTTCAAAAAATCAGACATCGGGAAAATCAGAAAAAAATCAGGAAAATTAGAAAAAAAAATCAAGAAAATCAGCAAAAAATGGGAAAATCGGGGAAAAAACAGGCAAAAAATCGAGAAAATTGGAAAAGATCAGGGAAAAACGGGAAAATTTGGCAAATAGGGGAAAATCAGTAAGCTAATTTTGACCCTATTGAAGTACAAAATTTGCATTTTTTAATGCTTGTCGTGGTTTGCCGATTTTTTCACCGATGTTGCTGAGAAGATGTTTTCTAGACCCTCACTGATTTTTGGTTGATGCCGATTTTTTCCACTATGCCTAAGATGGTTTGTTCAAGATCTCTAAATTCAATAATGGTTACTATCTTATGACTCCATAAACTGTAATTCTTTCCAATCAATTTTTCACACTATGAAAAGAGTAAATTATGCTAACTAGCCATTACTAACACAAATCGAAGAGTCAAGACTACAATTTAGCACAGGCTCACTGCCATTGAGAGTACTCCATCCAATCAATTTAGTAAACCTCCTTTGTGTCGATAGTAGCTTTGAATTTCCATGCAGTGGCTGGGAAATACTTCCACTCTCCAATTCGCAGCATGTCATCATTCCTTCACACAGTAGTTTCATGGTCAATACCAAGGTGGTGGTTGATCCTCTATGAGCTTACTTTTATCATGCGGATACACCACAAGATCACATTTATTGGCCCAATGAAAACTCCTCAATTTAGCAGCATATCAGGTCGCAATAGGTCTGAATGTCTACTTTCCTATATCGATATTACAGTAAGCAGATTTTGTAAAGTTCGAAGTCTACCATCAATAGTAGAAATTCTAGAAAAATGCAGAACATGGTCAAGATTTACCCATGCTTTCATAGCTTTTAATATGCACCATGAGAGTCATACACCAGTTGCATACATGCAATAAGATTTAACCATGATTCCAGTGACTACAGGTGCCACGATCTCTTGGAAGATCATGTAAATTGCATCACAGAGATGTAATCACATATAGAGACCATAAAAAAGGAGATAAAATTAATTTGATCTAAGAATGACTTTGGCAAGGTAGCCAGGCCTCGTTACAGTACTAAGGGGATTTTGAGAAAACAGATCTCACTGTAGCCTGGCTTCTTGAGTTTATTTCTACATTGTCACTATAGACAAACATAAAAGAAAGAAAGCCAAGAAATAATACAGGTTCAACATCAAATTTTGTAAAATGTACAAGGTTATGAGGGCAAGATGGTATTGTGAAAGAAAGGAAAACCAGATGGCATTGAATCTGCTAGGTGGTATTGTACAACAAGTTTAATATTTCTAGAATTAAATGGTGTTTTTGGGACAAATGATAATAAGCTAGGAAACATGAACGCCCTCTAGAAAGTCTATGTTGCTTTTTGACATGTACTTGCGATTTTGAAGTTAGTGTTTTTTGTTAGAGAT
The DNA here is from genome assembly GCA_001517045.1 of Pseudotsuga menziesii. Lineage (NCBI taxonomy): Eukaryota > Viridiplantae > Streptophyta > Pinopsida > Pinales > Pinaceae > Pseudotsuga > Pseudotsuga menziesii. The sequence goes on from LPNX010850326.1 coordinate 25,618, forward strand.
GATCCTCTAGGAACAAAATGATTTTCAGAACATACGTATTTACTGAAACTTGATTAGCAAGTGATTGTGTGTGTGACATAAGTTGTTTTTGCTCTAAGGAATTTCAGAATAGTCAAATTTAGAGTGTGTTGTTGTTATCTAAATTGTTACAGCAGTAAGGTTGTCAATCACCAAGTCTTAGCAATAAGTAGTAAAATCAGATGCCCTTAAGCCCAATATTACCATGGAAAACAATGCTCAAGAGATATAGCACAATGAGCTGTTCAAACAAATAAATCATGCAAATGCCAGCCTCGACCACGGACAACCAACAGATAACCAACAATTCTGCCTACTGTGCATTAACAGCTCATAGTCTGGACTCTGAGCCATGCAAAGGGTTGAGGGCTTAAACAGCAACATCAAACCCTGCAAACAAACTGGCCAAAGAATAACTTGGCCTCATACATTAGTGACCAAACAAGTGAAAGCAACAATAATAAAACAGTGATAGAGCTCAAATGTAACAAAGGGCAAGAAAAGCACAAGGCAGAGTCACTCAACCAAACAGCAATTCCTACCCATCAACCAAAAACAATGCACCAAAAGGAAACATAGAGGAAGGTATGAGTCTAACTTTATCCAAACATAGCTGAACACACAATTTGGATGCAGTTCCAAACTTTTCAATAGCCAACAGTCAGTCAACAAAAACACTTACAACCCAAGCTAACAGTCACGGCCAAGAAAGCACTTAACTGAATGGGCAAAGGGTCGAGCTCTCAACTCCTCAAAACCAAAATGCAAGAAGATGCTACAAGGGAGAGAGAAGGCTAGGTTATGAAAAGCACTTATCAAAAATCAACCATCAGATCTCTCACCAACAGACCTGATCAAACATAGTACACCCACTACCCCCATGCAACGTTAAATGCTATTCACTAGGGCCAGTACAGAGGTGGACAAGTGGTAATCCCAAACACCAATAGCCAAACACCCAAATCCCAAGGATGGCTTGGCAGGGATAATCATGTCCAGGATCAAACTTCCAAAATCTAGTTTCTCAAAGCCAGTCATTCCAATGATTTTTATAACTTCCATGGGGTTAAGACTAGTTAGGAACTTACAAGAGCACACATAAGACAAGATATCAGCTAGCTACTGTAGATTTAAAAGAGATGAGTGCCAATTTGACATTATTCACTGTATATCTAAATCGTACTTGTCATCCTAAAGTATTTAATTGCAGAGATCTTAAAGATTAGAGCAAGAATATCTTGCATATACAGGTGAACACAACAAACTGTATATAGATAGCAATGTTATTCATTCCTCAATCAGTGCTAGGTAAGCTACTGCATAAAACCAACTTATTGTTACAAAAATTGCAGAAAATAGTCAACAACGCAGGGACTAGGGAAAATAGATGGAAATTTTACAGAAATAGAAAATTGTATAGCACATGAAGAAAACAAAAGTAGATATAGGAACTTGCAGTAGTGCTCCAACATCCGGCTTCTCCTTTAAACCATTGATAATATCAGTTAGTTGTGACCTAAATCACCATACAGTATAAAAATATGTCGTGTGAAATTAGTTACAATTCGAAAATGAAGAATAATATTGCATTTTAGCAAGAAAAATGAGCAAAATATGACATTTTTTGCTTTAGTGCAAATTTTTACTTCCGTTTACAGTATGTCAATAATCTGTATTGGATGTTGCAGGTTATGGTAACAATGGCCTTATAGCTAGTTGTTACTGGGAAAACTAGCAAGGTATCCCAGTAAGCATGTAAGAAGGATGTGACCCAAATTCGAATGAAAACCCCAATATGCATGTGACCCAAATTCCAATGAAATCCCTGAATATGCAGACTCCTTTACGAAGAATGAATGACTAGGTTGAAATCATAAATTGGTGGACCATTTACAAATTCATCCTATCCATTTATGATTTTCCACCCTTTGGAAAACCACCTATCTATGACGATGAATGAATAGGTTGAATTCATGAACAAGTAAAAGTATCAATGAGTAGGTGACAATTCTAATAGGTTGGAGCATTTACAAATCTAGTTTCTTACATATGATTCCAACAAAATAGGAGTATGAGTATTACAAGGAGACAAACGTTTTTAGCATCCAAATCTAGCTCCAGCAAGATGGTAAAAATCCTATTATTACTTAGCTAAGCAAAGTAAGTTGTCAAGAGAACTACATTGCAGTATGAAATATTAGTTTCCAACAGCACAGCAAATACTATCATCTTGAGAGCTCAAAGTAAGAATTGTATGATGTAAAGCTAGCTACATTAGAAGTTTAGTTTTTTAGGGGCTTTGTTCTTCCACAATATAGAGAACCACATACTTGCTACTTGTATTTCATCCCCTTCAAAGGCTATATATCCTTGTTTTGGATTGTAACTACCACCAACTTTGTTTTGAACCCAGACTAGTTCATCAACAAAATCACCAAGTCTGATATACACTCTCTACATTTTTTATACAAAATTTTCCCAACAGTGATCATATTCCACCAACAAACCTAAGTCTTTAGTTGATAGCCATCCTTATTTCCATATTGAAGTGGTAATAGGGTTCCCAAATTGATTCAACGTCAATTTACCAATACCTTGAAAGCACTAAATTAACTCTTCTGGAACAAAAACAACATTATTATTGGCCATTGTAGCACCTACCCCTATCCTTACATGTGATCCATTTCCAATCTTCTAGGCCATAATAATGTAAGGTGTCCCCTTATAGATGGTTGTTGCATGATTTGATACAAAGAAAAACCCAATAACCATGCTATACATCACTGCAAAGTTAGCAGAGATTTCTCAGCATGAATTGCTGTTGAATACACAATTCTCCATCATTGGCTTCAATGAAAAGGGATCATTTTTTGGGAAAGATGGGACAGTCAAGATCGGAGGCTCATGTTTAGAATGCAAATTTTGATAGGGAAAATATTCTATGTCATTTGGCTGATATCACAATGTTTAGACCGAAGGTAACAGTCCATAATACAGCGAAGTTACTTTAAGATAGATGCAAAGTGTCTCGAAGTTGGGGAAAAAGCTGATGAGATTCATTAAGACACTTGTCCAACTTTCTCTGCACACACTACTACCCAGGATGCTTTAACAAGCAAGGACTTCTAGCAATAAATCTTTCATCAAGAGCCAAAACTAAAATTATAGCCACCTCAGAGACAGGTGAATACATAAAAAATGCCATCCATATATGCTAGTTATTGCCTATAAAGCAAAGCTTCCTTCAAAACTCTTGGTAGGATACAAACCTCAATCATTAGTTTGTTTTGTCCACCACCCTCAGAAGCAATTGGTTGTAGTGACCCAAAAGGAACACCTACCGTTCCATCACCATGGCATTCCATCAATAACATTGATCGAACATATTGTGGGAGCTGCAAACCAGTGACTGGTGGCACAGGAATATCTGACGATGAAGAGGAATGAGTAGATCACAAAGGATGAAAATGACTGCCTTGTGCAGGCTTGGAAATAGAGGATGATAAGCCCTGTCCTTGAGCAGCACAACCACTCCTCCTAGGTGCTTGTGTGAAAGGAACATGTTGTGAACCCCAAGGCATACTTGGTAGTGGATGTAGTATTGAAGAAGCAATTTCCCCAGGTCCATTTGAATTCCGGTTCACTGGAACCCAGCTTCCAGATTCATGGTTGGTTGCTCTATTCTCTGAACCTGCAGCAAACCAGGTATTTCTAGGAATACCCATCATCATGTTTATTGAAGTAGCTTCTTCTTTCTGAGAAGATGGGCACTCCCTTGCACCAGCATTAGAGCTGGAAGCATTGCCAAGTCTAGGCATAGAACTTTCATTCCATCCAACTGAATGCAAACTCCTCTGTATACCAGTAGGTGGCACATGAAACATACTGGACTGGCATAGTTGGGCACTAGTGCTTACACCTGTTGGGCCTGTGTCTGTAGACTGATCACCTGAAAACAGTCTTCTGGAATGTGAAGAATTTAGCTGCAAGTCAGGCATATACCTTCCAACATTTCCAAATGGTCACATGTGAGGTAAACTTGGTTTTTGTTGATGAGGAGGGCTGTGCCTTACTCGAACGCCTTACTTTGTTATGGAGACATGCTGCAAAGAATGGGCTGATAACCAATTGACATTAAAACTAGATCTGTTGGCACTGTGAGGCCCAATAAAGCAAAGACCAAAAGGATCATCCACAAACCAAATGAAACAACATCCTCTTAAGGGGTGATATGGACAGTTGTAAATGTACTCTATGACTTCCACCTTTTAAAGATTCATAGAAATTCCATTGTCTTGAGTATTGACAGAAGATCAAAACTTAGGAGACAACGTATTACACAGGCAACATACATACTTGGGATCTCCACTTCAGTACACCTCTATAAGGAGATGTGATATACAAGTCAAGAGGTTCAGTTTTATTAAGTTCGATTGAGCTCTGAGTTTGGTACCTTTTGTCCTTATTTTCTGAATCTCATCTGTCCCTCCCTACTTCTATATATTCTCTTTTGGCGTCCTTTTAAGTCTTCTATAATTTAACTCCTCTAGGTATGAGATCTACTTTGTCATACCTGTCACTCCACTTTCTTGCTTTCTACTTCTACAGATCCGAGAATAGTTATAACAGAGGTTAATATTGCAGAATACTACAGATTGAAATCTCTCAGTGATATTTCATAACACAATTAAAGATCACCCATGAGAGACCAAGGTTGGTTACATTCAATTAGCTGTCACTCTTCTATCAGGTAGCAAGAGGCAATGTGACCACCTAATAGGAGTGTAAATTAATCGAAATTGACCACTGACATGGTATGGGTGCTTCTTGATTCATCCATTGTTCAGCATCGTCTTGGCATCATTGGCATCATTTATTAGGTTGAAGCAATGAGTGATATTAAAGCCTAGAATTTTTAATTTGAATGAATTCCTTATGGGATCCTTACTCGAATGCCTTACATTGTTATGGATACATGTTGCAAAGAATGGGCTGATAACCAATTGACATTAAAACTAGATCTGTTGGAACTGTGAGGCCCAATAAAGCAAAGACCAAAAGGATCATCCACAAA
>LPNX010850326.1:31080-42523 GCA_001517045.1 Pseudotsuga menziesii
AGAGAATACTACATATTGAAATCTCTCAGCGATCTTTCATAACACAATTAAAGATCACCCATGAGAGACCAAGGTTGGTTACATTCAATTAGCTGTCAATCTTCTATCAGGTAGCAACAGGCAATGTGACCACCTGATAGGAATGTAAATTAATCGAAATTGACCACTGACATGGTATGGGTGCTTCTTGATTCATCCTTTGTTCAACATCGTCTTGGCATGATTGGCATGATTTATTAGGTTGAAGCAATGATTGATATTAAAGCCTAGAATTTTTAATTTTAATGAATTCCTTATGGGCTCCTTGCCATCAAAGCAGCATCGTGCATGTCTAATATTTGAAATTTATCAATCATCCACACTGGATCACTTCAATAGCCTTTAACTAGACCTTGGAGTTAGTATATTTGAAATTCATATTTTTAATTAGAGCAACCTATATCTAGGCATGACATTTCCCAAAGTTATTTGATGTAAGACTACCATGGCAGAGAAAACCAGAGATCTATCGGAATAGTTGCAATAGAGTCTAGAGCCTTTCATTAATTAGTCATCGTTGAAGGAGATGGGTCATAGAATGATGTGTCTAATTTTCCTGACAACAGTGCTGCTACAGAAGATTTCCATTTGTTAGGCTGCATTGAAATAACAAACTAAGGATGGATTGACTATAGAGAATTTTGTAAAGTCATTCATTGACAGCTGACATGAAGGGAAGGATGCTGAAGTAACGAGGATATCCAGGCATTTTTTGTCATCAATTCATAGAAGCATGTATGGCATTGAAAAGGTGTCACCATGTTCTGCCCAAGTATAAGATATCTTGACAACTTTACATTGTCGTTAACTCTAATTGTAGAAGGTGCCTTTGGAAGATAAAATTGGGTGCAGATTTCTGAAAGACTGATGCACCTGGGAATAATGCTTCAATTACTGGCTACTTTATATGGTTGACAAGCTAAATACTTTGTGTTGTTCAAGTCTTGTGTCATTTAAGGTTGCTACCAACTAAATGATGTGAGTTTTATAATTCATTTTCTTATCTATTTGGTAGTCCTAAACTTATTTCAGTTATGCTCAAAAGTCACTTGAACCGCACTTTCCTAATCCCTTTGTAATAGCAGAATGTACTCATCTGGACTGCAATAAGTGTTTTTTAAGCTCTTCTTTGAAGTCTTAATAGAAAAGAAAAAATGTTTCAACAGAATTATGATCATATTAATAGTAGAAGTCAAAATTTTGTATCATTCTAGTCATACCCTATCAATCTATCAAGAACTGACAACTTTAACATGCAATTGGCTATTCTCTCATCATCAAATGTAAGGCTCAGCAAGTCAGGTCAGGCTAAATGAAATAGGGGATCAAATGGAGTTGACCATTCATTGGCGTAGGTGGCATGTGACTGGAAAAGGATTTCTTAGTCTCCAAATAATTAATGCCATATTTATTGAGGGATACTTCCAGGGTGCCCTCCCCATTAAATAGAGGGCCCACTGAATTCAAGTATAAAGGCTCGCCCTCACTGGAAAATTCAGTTGTAGTCCTTGAATCTACAAATGATACAGATATCCCCATGCATGTATCCTTACCTGAGATCTCACTCATAGGTTCTGAAGTGCCAGTTTTCTGCAAGGATGGAATTGCCATGTGATTTGCTTTCTGTACCGATGTCTATTTTTCTGTGCATATTTTGCATGTCCTTAATGAATCACTAATTAAATTGGATGAACAGACTACAGAACCATGCTCCGAAAATGGAAACGGTACAATCTTTCCTAAATCCTTTCTGACCAGCTCAATAGTAGCCCCTAAGGAGACATTCATGTCATCAAATTTAGCTGCTGTAGATGAAGACTTCTGTGCACTGCAACTTAGGGTTTTGTGCCTTCTGTGGGGATAAACTTGAAGTATCCATTGACGTAGGTAATGAAATGTGATCAGAAAAATATTTATCTACCTTCCCATTACAATGACCAAGTTCACTAAGCAATATCTCTAAGACACCCTCCCCTTTAGATTCGAAATGTGCCTTAGGGATCGGATGCAGGGTAGCAGTTGATGGTGCATGTTTCTACAGCTGCTATTTTTTATTTCTCTGCTTGGATTTAGTTATCTTTCTCATATTTTCCATTGTTACATGACCTATTAACTTCACACATTCACTATTCTTCTTTTCCTAAAAAGATTTATTTTGTTCCAGGCCAGGGGCAGAAACAGAAGTTAAAATAATATTTTCATTAGGAACAACTATTTCTGGGCTAGGCATGTTCATTGGCAAATTCTTAACTGCAGCATCAGACTTCTTTGTAGCTAACAGTTCAGTCACAGTAGTGAATTGTGAACCAAATATGTCTCCGCTGACAGCCACTAAAATAGCTAAAGGAGTTGAACCATAAATTCTCTCAGTGGCATATGATGTTGAACAAGAAGATTTCATTTGCAGATCCTCCAATGAAATGAGGCTAGTTTCTTCAGCCCGAGTGAAAGGTTTTGATAGATCCAATGTTCCACCAGACTGTGCCATAGTTGGCATATTTTGACCTGAAGATGTATGCGCAAGATCAGACCTCACAGTTAACACTTGATGATGATACAATTGCCACTAAAACTGACGTATTTGGCTGCGGATGTAAATTAATTGAGTGGCCATATGATCCTGCTGGTATTGCTGAGTTGGAATTTAGTTTGTGAGGACTGTTGAAAGCCATAGGCACACTGAATTGTGGAGGTTTATAAGTTGAATATATTCTTGACAAAGTATTAGTGTCAAAAGTTATTTTAACAATCCTGGTATCTATGTGGGAATCCAGCTTTGTGCCCTTTGGACCAAATTTCAACTCTTCACAAGTCTCAGGAAGCTAGCAATTGCTGCAACACTGGAAAGGTAGTCCAACAGATGGTTAATGTATAGGTAAGGACACTTGAGTTCATGTACATTGAATTCATGATATTATCGCAGGTTCAAACACTGACCCATCACCAAGGATTAAAATTTTTTTAACAAGTCCCCCTCACTAATAAGGTACCTGAAAAACAATTGATATTGGATATTAAATGCTACAAATAGGAGGACTATGAGAAAAAAGCTCCCAAAAGAGATTGTTAATTAAATTTTAAAAATTGCTATTCCTTTAAGGCATTGGATGACTCCCTGAACAATGTGTTATGGGAAAACAGAAGCTGCCAGATAAGAGGAAACAATTAGAATCTTGCCGAATAACCTAGAAGCATTGAAATAGTAGCACGGGGACTTCACTTAGTGAACCTCTCACATAGCACGTGCGATCGTGGGATATTAAAGAATACCCTTAATTTCCAGAGATATTGCCCCAAATTATTTTTGTTGAAACCCCCTCCCAATACTTAAAACCTCCTCCCCACCCCTTTTTATACCTCAATCCTTATAAACCACCCTACCCACCCCCACCTTAAACCCCTCATCCCCCCCAATACCTGCAATATATTGGTTCAATTTTTTATAATTTTAAAACCCACAATATGAACTAACGTGATAGGATATTGGTCAATAAGTGAAGCCCCCATGAATAGTAGCTTAGACCTAGAGAAAACTACAAGGGTTGGACTCATCAAGAAAAGTATGAGCAGAGGCGGTTGGACAAGAGACAAGAATTAGGAGATTACATAATAACCTGGCAACATTGAAGCAGTTAGTAAGGCTGAGGGTAAACTATGGAGGTTGGGTACAAATTCATCAAAAAAATGAGCTACTTACCAGAAAGCCTAGCATTACCAGTAAATGATATCTGAGGAGTGTGGGCATAAAATTCTACTATCTAATGGAATTCTGATCCATAGTGATATAATACAAATGCCTCCAAAGGATGGACCTAAAGAGTAAAATATCTTGGGGAGAAAACATATATCATACAAGAATACTTTAAATTTCTTGGTTGGAAATCTTGAAAAATGACAAGTAGGAAAACTTGGTTGGGTAAATCCAGGAGAGCTATTGACATGAGAAATTGTATCAAGAGACGCTAACTAGCATCCCATTGGCACACCCGTAATCACTAAATAAGCATGCCAACTGTCACCAAACTTTTATCACAAAATAAGCATGTACTTTTAAATAAAAGGATAAGATGTGAGTTTGTCAAACAACTAGACTTCATCAACAGATGTGTAATAACTAAAAGGTTGTTGCAACAGCTGGCTGATTAGCTGTCAATTCAGCCTAGGCTAGGTGGTGGAGAGTAGGAATGTTATCCTCGATTCAAGTTTCTCACAACATTTTACTAATCAGAAAGATTGGTATATTGATTTTGTTGAGGACAAATCCAAATCTAATTCTGTATTCGAGTGGTGGAGAAAATTTAGAGTTGAGAAGTGGGAAAGTTCAGATGAGAGGTAAGAGGTTGTTATTTATGATGATGTCCCTGGTTCATAGAAAAAATTATTTTCTGTTAGTTGGATAATGAAGCATAGCCCACAGTTCAATGTTTTCCTTTAGTAATAATCAAATTTTAATTGCTAACAAGAAGTGCAAGAAGATGATTTATAAGTGCCAAAGATCAGGGTTTGTTTCAATTGGTGGATGGTAAAAAAAAGTTGGCGGTCAACAGATTCATTATGCTTTGTCTATTCATTTTCATGAAAGAGAGAAAGACACTTAAGGAGGGTGAATAGGAGGCAATGAAGTAAAATGGTGCTTTCTCAAAGAAGAAAACAAAAAACTTTGATATCTTGAAGCGCCAAGATGTTGAAAATTTGATATTTTAGAATAAGCTGCAGACGGGTTAAACGGGTTGTTTTTATTTAGGGAGTATAGGGTGGTAACCAAGTTGAGTAACCAAGGAGATAAGCCAATCCAAGTAGCCAAGTGAGTAGCTATGGATCCAGAGCCTTACTAGTCAGTTATGGAAGTGGGGGAAAGGGTCCAAGGGCATTCCTACCCATCAGAGGGAAACTTTCTTTTTGTTTTGCAACCTATCCCTCCTGGACTGTAACCCTAAAATGAGAAGGTTTCGAAATATGTACATCCTTCCCCACAAAAAAACATGGATTCTTTGGGTTTTATATAAGTATTTACGCATGTAATGAGCACTTAGGATAACCCATGCAAATGAAAAGTTACACATATATATAGTCTTAGTTTGAGTTTAGCTCCACAAGAAACCATAATCTGCAGTGCTGAGAAGGCAACATATGTATTGGACAAAGTTGAAGATACTTACTTGGGGGTTACTACTGAGTTGGACAGGAAGCCTTTAGGAAAGATTTCACAATTTTCTTGTGCGGATCATTTTCGACTATAAATTAGCAGTAACAAGACATAACCTTTGAATATGGGCTGAATCTAAGGGTTGAAATACATTTTTGGGCATGTTTCAGTCTTAAAAGGTGATGAATAACAACATAAAACTAGCTTTGGTAAGTTCTAGTCCAATTTTGATGGTTAAAGCTCCAATTTTGGGCATGAGCAGGGATGGTAAGAGAACTCAATTCTCATTTACAAACTATTTGGAGGGGTTTTGAGTACATTGTGTGCCCTAGAATAACAATATAAAAATTTGATATAGCTTTTTGCATTAGAAAATGTGACAAAAGTATAAGCAATAGTCATAAAATCCTTAAAAAATACAAGTTTGATGTGTGTTAGGGACTCGTGTATGAAACGAAAGCCCTATAGGGGGTGATTTACCTGTGTGACCATTCATGCCTTGTTTGGAGTATTGTTCAACCCACGTGGGGCACTCATGGCAAGTTTGGATAGGTTTGCATGGTAGATTGTGTAGCAATTGTTGTAGTAGCATTTGGATCCTTTAGTCAAGTTGAATCCTTGAATCATTACACAAGTGGAATCCAACAAAGCGTTTGCTCCATATATGTATGGAATTTAACTTAATAAAGGTGCACAATATGGAAGTTTATGAGAAGTTTTGGAGCTTGGGTCTCCTTTTGTTTAGTATATGTGACTTCAGGAAATAAAATTATAAAGATAACCAGCAAGTTTTCTAGTTCTTCTCATAGAGATGAATATTTAAATTTGGAAATGTCATATATGCTTGGAGGGGAGGTTGGATGAAACTACTAAATACTTTTTTATTGTTGTTTCAAAAGGCTTAACTTTATAAGTCAATATAATGTACAAAGAGTAATCCTTTACATCATTGAATTTCCTCTTACCACCACAATGAGGAAGGCAATCATATCCAACTGGGCTGTAATAGTAGAGGACACAATGTACTCTCCTAGAAAGGAATGAAATCTAACTCCAGCTAGATTTTTATCATGGTGTAATATATTTGATAACAATGTGGCTGTGTTAGATGAAAAACTACCTTATGAAATCTAACATACTTTAGCTTTACTGACCCTGCAATGTTTTAAGAACGAAAACTAACTTTAGCTAGATTTCCATCATTGTACATTGTGATTGATGACAATGTGGTTGTGCTAGATGAAAAGCTACATTATAAAATCTAACACACATTAGATTTCACTCATCGTACAATGATTTAAGGACAAAAGCTAACTCTAGCTTGATTTCCATCACGGTGCAATGCGATCAATGACGATGTGTTGTGTTAGATGGAAAACTACATTATGAAAGCTAACACACATTATCTTTCACTCATTATGCCATGTTGTTAGAGGGAAAGCTAACTCCAGCTAGATTTGCATCATGGTGTAATGTATTTGATGACAATGTCGCTGTGTTAGATGGAAAACTACCTTACAAAAGCTAACATACATTAGTTATTACTCACCATGCAATGTCTTAAGAATGAAAGCTAACTCTAGCTAGATTTTCAAAATGGTGCATTTTGATTGATGACAGTGTGGTTGTGTTAAATAGAAAACTACATTATGAAAGTAAACACACATTAGATTTCACTCACTATGTAAAGATTTAATGTTGAAAGCTAACTTCAGCTAGATTTCCATCATGGTGCAATGTGACAATGTGGTTGTGTTAGATGGAAAACTATGTTATGAAAGATAATACACATTATCTTTTACTTATCGTGTCATGTTATTAAAAGAAAGCTAACTCCAGCTAGATTTTCATCATGGTGTAATGAACTAACACACATAAGCTTTCCTTTATAGTGCCATGTTGTTAGAAGGGAAGCTAACTCCAACTAGATTTTCATCATGGTGTAATGTATTTGATGACAATATGGTTGTGTTAAATGAAAAACTACATTATGAAAGCTAATAGATATTAGCTTTACTTACCGTGCAATGTTTTAAGAACGAAAGCTAACTCCAGCTAGATTTCCATCATGGTGCATTGTGATTGATGATAATATGGTTGTGTTAGATGACAAAATACACTATGAAAGTTTACACACATTAAATTTCACTCACCGTGCAACGATTTAAGGATGAAAGCTAACTCCAGCTAGAATTCCAACACGATGCAATGTGCTTGATGACAATGTGGTTGTGTTAAATGGAAAACTACCTTATGAAAGCTAACACACATTAGCTTTCACTCATTATGCCATGTTGTTTAAAGGAAAGCTAACTCCAACTAGATTTTCATCATGGTGTAATGAGCTAACACACATAAGCTTTCCCTTATAGTGCCATGTTGTTAGAAGGAAAGCTAACTCCAACTAGATTTTCTTCATGGTGTAATGTATTTGATAACAATGTGGTTGTGTTAGTTGAAAAATTACCTTATGAAATCTAACATACGTCAGTTTTATTGACCATGCAATGTTTTAAGAATGAAAGCTAACTCTAGCTAGATTTCCATCATAGTGCATTGTGATTTATGATAATGTGGTTGTGCTGGATGGAAAACCACATTATGAAATGATTTAAGGAGGAAAGCTAACTCCAGCTAGATTTCCATCACAGTGCAATGTGATTAATGACGATGTGTTGTGTTAGATGGAAAACTACCTTATGAAAGCTAACACACATTATCTTTCACTCACCATGCCATGTTAGAAGGAAAGCTAACTCCAGCTAGATTTGCATTATGGTATAATGTATTTGATGACAATGTGGCTGTGTTAGATGAAAAACTACTTTACAAAAGCTAACACACATTAGTTATTACTCACCGTGCAACGTTTTAAGAACGAAAACTAACTTTAGCTAAATTTCCAAAATGGTGCATTTTGATTGATGATAATGTGATTGTGCTAAATGAAAAAATACATTATGAAAGGTAACACATATTAGATTTCACTCATTATGCAATGATTTAAGGTTGAAAGATAACTTCAGCTATATTTTCATCATGGTGTAATGAGATAATGTGATAGTGTTGGATTAAAAGCTACCTTATGAAAGCTAACAAACATTAGCATTTACTCATTGTGCAATGTTTTAAGAATGAAATCTAACTTCAACTAGATTTTTATCATGATACATTGTGATTTATGACAATGTGACTTTGTTAGATAGAAAACTACACTATGAAAGCTTACACACATTAGATTTTACTCACCGTGCAACGATTTAAGGATGAAAGCTAACTTCAATTAGATTTCCAACACAACGCACTGTGATTGATGACAATGGGGTTGTATTACATGGAAAACTACCTTATGAAAGCTAATACACATTAGCTCTAACTCATCGTACCATGTTAAAAAAAAATCTAATTCCAGCTAGATTTCTGTCATGTTGTAATGAGCTAACACACATAAGCTTTTCCTTATAGTGCCATGTTGTTAGAAGGAAAACTAGCTCTAGCTAGATTTTCATCATGATGTATTGTATGTGATAACAATGTGGTTGTGCTAGATGGAAAACTATATAAGCTTTCCCTTATAGTGCCATGTTGTTAGAAGGAAAACTAGCTCTAGCTAGGTTTTCATCATGATGTATTGTATGTGATAACAATGTGGCTATGCTAGATGGAAAACTACCTTATGAAAGCTAACATACATTAGTTTACTCACTGTGCAATGTTTTAAGAAGAAAAACTAACTCTAGCTAGATTTTCATCTTGGTGTATTGTGATTGATGACAATGTGGTTGTGTTAGATGAAAAACTGCATTATGAATGTTAACACACATTAGATTTCTCTCACTGTGTAATGATTTAAGGACGAAAGTTAACTCCGGCTAGATTTCCAACATGGTGCAATGTGTTTGATGACAATGTGGTTGTGTTACATGAAAAACTACCTTATGAAAGATAACACATATTAGATTTCACTCATCATGCCATGTTGTTAAAAGAAAAGCTAACTCCAGCTAGATTTTCATCACGGTGTAATGTATTTGATGACAATGTGGTTGTGTTAGATGAAAAACTACTTAATGCAAGCTAACATACATCAGTTTTACTCACCGTGCAATGTTTTAAAAAAGAAAGCTAACTCTAGCTACATTTTAATCATGGTGCATTATGATTGATGACAATGTGATTGTGTTAGATGAAAAAATACATTATGAAAGCTAACACAGATTACGTTTCACTCATCATGAAATGATTTAAGGACAAAAGGTAACTCCAGCTATAATTCCATCACAGAGTAATGAGATCGATGACGATGTGATTGTGTTAGATGAAAAACTACCTTATGGAACCTAACACACATTAGCTTTCACTCATCGTGTTATGTTGTTAGAAAGAAAGCTAACTCCAGGTAGATTTGCATCATGATGTAATGTATTTGATGACAATGTGGCTGTGTTAGATGAAAAACTACCTTCCGAAAGTTAACGCACATTGCAACGTTTTAAAAACAAAAGCTAACTCTAGTAAGATTTTCAACATAGTGCATTTTGATTGATGACAATTTGACTATGTTAAATGGAAAACTACATTATGAAAGTGAACACACATTATATTTCACTCACCGTGCAACAATTTAAGGTCGAAAGCTAACTCCAGCTAGATTTCCATCACGGTGCAATGTAACAATTTGACTGTGTTAGATAGAAAACTAATCTGGCTTTGTTGTTATGAGCAAAGCTAACTCCAACTAGATTTCCATCATGGTGTAATGTATTTGATGATAATTTGGTTATGTTAGATGGAAAACTAACTTATGAAAGCTAACAACAACTAGATTTCCATTATGGTGCATTGTGATTGATGACAACCTAGTTGTGTTAGATGGAAACTACATTATGAAAGCTAACACACTAGATTTCAATCAGTGTGCAATGATTTAAGGACTAAAGCTAACTTCAACTAGATTTTCATCATGGTGTTATATATTTGATGACAATGTGACTCTTTTAGATAGAAAAGTACCTTATGAATTCTAACACACATTAACTTTCACTCACCATGCAATGTTTTAAAAATAAAAGCTAACACTAACTAGATTTCCATCTTGGTGCAATGAGCTAACGCACATTAGGCTTTCATTCACCGTATAATGCTTTAAGAATGAAAGCTAACACATTGTTAAAAGGAAAGATAATTATAGCTAGATTTCCATCATCATGTTATGTATTTGATGACAATGTGATTGTTTTAGATAGAAAGCTACATTTCAAAAACTAACGCACATTAACTTTCACTCAACCGTGCAATGTTTTAAGAACAAAAGCTAACTCCAGCTAGCTTTCCATCAGGGTGCAATGAACTAACACACATTTGCTTTCACTCATCATGCCATGTTGTTAGAAGGAAAGCTAACTCCAGCTAGATTTTCATCATGGTGTAATGTATTTGAGGACAATATGACCGTGTTAGATGGAAAACTAATTTATGACAGCTAACACACATTATCTTTTACTCATCGTGTAATGTCTTAAGAACAAAAGATAACTCCAAATAGATTTCCATCATGGTGAATTGTGATTGATGACAATGTGGTTGTGCTAGATAGAAAACTACATTATGAAAGCTAACACACATTAGATTTCACTCACCGTGCAATGAGTTAAGGACGAAAGCTAATTCCAACTAGATATCCATTGTGATACAATGTGATTGATGACAATGTGGTTGTGGTAAATGAAAAACTACCTTATGAAAGCCAACACACATTAACTTTCTTTCATCATGACATGTTGTTAAAATGAAAGATAACTCCAGCTATATTTCCATCATGGTGTGATATATTTGATGACAATGTAGTTGTTTTAGATAGAAAACTACCTTATGAAAACTAACACATCAACTTTCACTCATCGTGCAATGTTTTAAGAAGGAAAGCCAACTCCAGCTACATTTCCATCATGGTGCAATGTGATTGATGACAATGTGGTTGTGTTAGATTTAAAACTGTGTTATGAAAAACTAACACACATTACCTTTTACTCACGGTGCAATGTTTTAAGAATAAAAGTTAACTGTAACTAGATTTCCATCATGGTGCTATGTAATTGATGACAATATGGTTATGTCAGATGAAAAACTAATTGATGACAATGTGGTTATGTTAGATGAAAAACTACATTATGAAAAGTAACACACTTTAGCTTTCACTAACCGTGTAATGTTTTAAGAACGAAAACTAACTCCAGCTAGATTTCCATCGAAGTGCAA
>LPNX010850326.1:44559-58255 GCA_001517045.1 Pseudotsuga menziesii
CTCGATTTTAAACCTCTTCCTCCACATTTGTTGTTACAGATGGACAATGCAGCTAGTGATAATAAGAATCGTTATGTTTTCATGTTTCTATCACTATTAATTGCACTTGGTGTCTTCATCAGTATTGAGGTTGGGTTCTTGCTTGTGGGGCACATCCATGAAGACATAGATGGAACCTACAGAAGAATGTCTTCCAACTTGAAAAGTAAAGATATATATTCTTTACCTGAGATGATGGATACATATTGTACAATAGAAAAAAAAAAGGGTGTTTCCACCTAAACTTATTGACAAAGTGTATGACTTCAAAAATTTTCTTAATGGGCACATCAAGGAGGGAAAAAATGCACCAGTTGGACATCTTAATGTCCAGTACTTCCAATTCCTTGTACTCAATGATGTTCAAGTTATGAGGTATAAATAATCCATTAGAGACATTGAGTGGTCAGAACTAGTGGAGTTGTGGAATATAGATGATGAAGGCTGACTTATATTTCCCACAAGGAAGCCATCTTTCTTATGTCCCAAAGACAATGATGCATATTTAAAAGAATTAAAGGAAGGAATAACATCATACATAAAAATGTGGAAAGAGACTATTGGCAATGAGAATTCACCAATTGTTATAGAGGAATGGAATGAAAAACTAGATTATTGGAAAAGAGTTCTTGATGTATTAGATGGAATCTACAATGACCATACACCCTTGGATGAAAGTGATTCTTCTTTTGATGATTTTTGGCCAAAGACGAGGCAAAATGTTAACGACGAGGCAAAATGTTAACGTTGATGGTAATGCACTCCATGCAATATCAAGTATTATGGATGGGGATTTTGATAATGTGACAGATGAACCGGTATATGTTGGACCCAAGTGCAACAAGCCAAAGCCAACATTCGATCCTAGAATTGATGTTGAGAAAGGAAAGATGTTGCTTGTTAGATCAAGAAATGAGGATGAAGGAGAGATGATTTGGATGGCAAAAACCACCTCATATATCTTCCAGGATGATGATAGCGAGACCCTTCATGTAAAGATTGATTGGTGGCAGCCTAGCTTAGGGAAATACAAGGGAAAATTTTTAGAACAATATTGGGTACCAAATCCTGATGACACAGAACTTGGATCTATTCCAATTAATACCATAGTTTGGGCATGGATGCCAAAGAAAGAAGATTGCAAGAAGACAAAGATAAATAAATGTGGTGTACAAGCTGTACTTGATCTGCTTGAGCTGATATAAGGAGATTAGGAGGAGATGATACATGAATGTAAATTTTATGTTTGAATGACTTTTAGTATACATTAAGAAACATTTTTCAATGTTTGTGTTATAATAAATACTCTTCAAGCTACTTTTTGAGGAATTTTATATTATTTACTGCATATATGAAATTTCACTTCAAGTTCAATGTTAATTTATGTGATGATACTTTATGTGAATTAGATAATGCCATTCAAATTTTAACTTTTCAATTTGTCTTTTAGATCAACACAAGATCTCACTATATCAAATGTGCATAATTATATTCATTAATGCATGTACAAAATCCTTTCCTTATTTATTATTAGCTTTTGCTCAATCTCTTCAATACTACTTTGAGCTTTTAATTTTGTTCCCCTGATGATTGGTGGAGTGTCCACTTGAAATGTAGGGACGTTTCAATACACACAATTTAATTCAATAAACTCTCTTTGTCATTATGATTAACTATAGAAATCTTCATCGTGAAGTTGTACTTGATATGCTTGAGAAAATATAACGAGATTAGGTGGAGATGATTCATGAATATAATTTTTCTTTTTGAATGACTAATTAATATACATGAAGAAAAAGTTGTCAATGTTTGTAGTATATCAAATATTCTCTTCAAGCTACCTTTTGAGGAATTTTATATTATTTGCTACATATATGAAAATTTTGGTTCAACTTCAATGTTAATTCATGTGATGATACTTTATGCAAATGCACCTTAAAATATCTTATAGAGTTGCTTTGTGAATAAATGTAAGGCACTTGCAATAAGGTTTGAAGTGAGTTTTTCCTATTATTCGTTATTATAGTTGATATAAATTTAATTGTACTACTATGTTGCATTCAAATTCAGAATTATATTTTTTCGTGTAGACTGTAAAGTGGTGCCAACTTTGTAGTAGTATATTAACTTATACTCAATAAATACAGTACTAACATTTTGAGCGTGCAGGTTTTATTAGTTTGTCATCATTGTGATTGATTTTCTGGATTAAACTGTGTGAACGTTTTTCAGACCAACGTTTTGAGTGGACACTCCACCAATGTTTGTTACAGGAACCATGAAAAATTCATTGTGGACTGAAAATATTTCACATAACTTAATCCAGAAAATCAATCATTAAGTGATAACATCATGTTAGCTTTAATTCATGTTAGACATTATCATCAAAGACATTGCATCATAAAGACAATTTAATCCATGTGAGATTTAATGCTGATCGTAATGCACTGCATGTATTATAAGTATTATGAATGGAGAATTTGATAATGTGATGGATGAATTGGTATATGTCAGACCCAGGTGCAACAAGCTAAAGCCAAGATTCAATCCTATGATTGAATTTGAGAAAGTAAAGGTGTTGGTAGTTAGATCATGAACTAAGGATGAAGGAGAGACGATTTGGATGGCGAAAACCACCTCATATATCTTCCAAAATGATGAAAGTGAGACTCTTCGTGTAAAGGTTGATTGATGGAAGCCTAGTTCAGGGAAATACAGAGGAAAATTCTAGAACAATATTGGGTACCAAACCTTGATGACACATGACTTGGATCTATTCCAGTTAATACCATAGTTTGGGCATTGATGCAAAATAAAGAAGATTGCAGGAAGACCACAATAAATAAATGTGGTGTACAAGTTGTAATTGATTTTCTTGATTGAATATAAGGAGATTATGTGGAGATGATTCATGAATGTAATTTTCTCTTTGAACTAGTTATTAATATACAAGAAGAAACACTTTTAAATGTTTGTTGTATATCAAATATTCTCTTCAAGCCTCTTTGAGGAATTTTATATTATTTACTAATATGAAAATTTTGGTTCAACTTCCATGTTAATTCATGTGATGGTACTTTATGTGAATTAGATAACACCATTCAATTTTTAACTTTTCAATTTGTTTTTTTACATAAACTCAACATGTCACTATATCAAATGTGCATAATCATATTCAATAATGGATCTTAAAACATCTTCTAGACTTCCTCTCTGAATAAAACATCATTTTGCTTTGTCACAAAGGATTAGAAATGTGTAATCCAAGTGTTAACACAATCCCTCTCCCCTCATGTTGTAAAGGGTGCTAGCTCAATGGAAGAGCTCGTGCATTCCAAGCAGGACGATGGTGGTTCAATTCCTCTGTGCCCTAACATAAATTAAGACATGATTTAAATCTTATTGATAATATAAATATTGTAAGATATATATATTTTCAATAAAAATATGTTCTTTTCAATTAAACACATTGTTCAAATACTTCATAAATAAATAATGAACACTTGCAATAATTAGTTAAGTTGGTTTTCCCCCTTTCCTCTTGTATATTAAAAAAATCAAACTCTACTGCACTAATGCTATTCTAGTTCATAATTAATTTTGATTGTTAAATTAAATAATATTAATAAATAAGGGAGGCTTTACTAACATCAATATCATTAAATAAATGTATAGGTAAGAAATTTATCACGTTAATCTATAATTCATAAAGTAAACATTCATCAACTTAGTTTTTAATACACTACCAACAACAACACCAATAAATTATGCTGCTATTTTAATTCATAATTTATTTTAATCATTACAAGGGTAAAACTTAGACTTTAAAGTTATAAAATATTTTCTTGTTTTGATTATAAGTGGTGCAAACTTCCAAAAATAAAACAACATACTCATCAAAGACACAAATAATTACTACGACAATATTTCTGATTGTTGTAGTAACAAATACAATGTTGGTATTATGTCATAAAATAATTTAATCAACTTAACATTAAATACAAACTATAAATAATATTACTAGACATTATGTAAGGATTCAAAGTCTATGACTTTCCTCATTTTGAAAGAACTCAATCTAGCGGAAGTTCTAAATTCTAGATCGACTAAATAATTACAAATTTAATGAAATATGTGTTGTATTCTTTAATATCCCACAATTGCACATGCTATGTGAGAGGTTCACTAAGTGAAGTCTGCCTGGACCCCATACTCACTATATAATGCCAAAAACACATTGTATTATAATTTATATCCTTTACATTATATCAACGAAGGTTTTACACTATGGTAGATACCATATGCCTTACAAATCTCATACCATCGGGGGCTTAGGATAGAATAAGCACATTGTACCATGAGCTTAGGCTATGGTAAGGCCTATGGCCTTTATACCTTTTAAAAACCTTAATTACATTTGGATGGGGGTTAAGACTATGGATAGTCTCCCAATCCTTATGGATACTAAAGCCTTAGTAAGAACTACTAAAACCAAAGCAAGAAAAGTGAAAACATCTGCTTTGAGTGTAGGTGAACTAGGTAGAAGGTGAGCCTAGCATAGTAAACAGAACAAATAGATTAGTAACTTGATTAAACATAAATAACTTAGAATTACTATTGATTAATTAATGCTAGTAGATACATGTAAAAAACAATTATTTACTAAATTTAAATGTGTTACAATTAAAATAATTTTAATATTATATTTTTATAAATAAACTAATCGGATAAAAAAAATTACAAAACTAATTAATAACGTAATCTTAAAACTAAAGCAAGTAATTCATAACATAATATTAAAACTAAGAATTTTATCTTTCTATCTCAAATTATACATAACATTAAAAAAAAAAAATTATAAATACATATAATTAAAAAAAATACAAATTATTTTATAAAATAAAATTTAAATAAATTAAAAAATCAAAAAATAAAGCAACATTTAAATAAAATAAAACATAAATAAATTAGAATATAAAAAATAAAAACCGTCTAAAGACGAGATTGAAGAGGAAGACTCTTGAAAACACAACCGTATATATTTTTTATAAAACACAAAATAATAAATATAGCAATATACAAAAGAAATCTTGCTTAGCTAAACACCAACCAAAATTATTCATACAAAGATTGACCTTCATTGGGGAAATATTTGTTATAATTGTTGAATCAATGGAGTAGTAGATATTTATGGAATTATTTCTTATAATTATAAGATTAACATTCATTGGGGAAATATTTGTTATAATTGTTAAATCAATGGAGTAGTCGGTATTTCTGGAATTATTTGTTATAATTATAATTGTTAAATCAACGGAGTACTCGATATTTATGGAATTATTTGTTATAATTATTAAATGAGTTGAGGGTTTATTTATGGATTTCAACCCGTCCGCCATTATGGAACTTTAAAATGCCCTCACTTTGGTTATTCTTTAAAGGCGGAGTATGATGAATTACAGTAAGCTACCACTTTTATAAAACACACACCGTTCCAACTAGCAGCTTCTTCTTGACAGTGTAAGACTACTGTAGGTGTTGATTATTTTGATTAAGATGTGGCAACATTTTATATATTTAGAATTCAAAACATTTGAAATATGTCTCACGTTAAATACACAATATTCTTTCAACTTTCAAGTGGAGAGATATGGCTAGTTTCTTCCTATATAGTTAAGAAAATCCTGTGATGCTACCATATTATGCTTAAAACTAGCACATTTACATAATTTGTGGTTGGATCATGTCAATAAGGATCAAATGATTAAGAAATAGTTATGAAATGGAAGATGGTTTAGAATTTTTTTTACTTTTTCTTATTTTTTTAGTTAAACTGGTTTAACTGTGAGTTTTCCATGTCTACCTACATGTTATCATGTTATCTATTTACCAACTGTTAGTTATTTTTTATATTCTTTTTCTTTTTATATCACATTCTTCTAGTTATCTGTCATGAATTGCTATTATAAAAAAAGTTGTCTATTTCTAATTTTGAATCATTGCCATATAATCAATCTCTAAAGTACACTTGTCTCATCCTCTTAGATAAATGAAAAAGCTAAAGCATCAGCCCTAGTTTACCCCAATTCTCAAATAATAAACTCTATAAACTTAACAACAAAATTGATAATATGAGGTATGTTTGTTGAATATATATGCAATAAAATTTTATTGTTTAATGGTTTCCTTTATTGTTCAATGGTTTTCTTTGCAGTGCTGATGAGTTTGTACCAATCACAATCCTAATGCTTTCACCAGTTTCCATGTAACTCCCATAGAATAGGAAATGCAATATTGTTCAATGGTTTCCTGTGCAGTGCTTATGAGTTTGTACAAATCACAATCTTAATGCTTTCACCAGTTTCCATGTAACTCCCATAGAATAGGAAATGCAATCTCCTAACTGTTATTCAATTTAGGTTATATGTAAATGGGGCGATCTGTTATAGATCTGTTTATATGCCATTTAAATTTTACTGTCCAAAATATTGTTAATGATTGATACAAAGAATACGAAGACCAACATGGCACGTTATCAAAATTCTGCCTTAAAATTATTCTATATAGGCATATTGTAAAAGGCAACAAAAAGCTCAGATATCATGAACTCGTTTCATTTTCTAAATTAATATGTTTTAAAAATTGTAAAGTAATGGAACTCCGCTTAAAATTCCAGAAACTGTCAAAGAACCTATCATAGTTTCCAAAGAAACTATTCCATATCTTCACAAAGTTGAACGACTATAGAAAAGAGCGTTTCCCATTGCAGTTTGTGAGACATTTTTCTAAATAAACCATTGACCTCATTTTGTCTCATATATGTTGGAAAATTGATACTGCAATTGGGGAGGACCAGAAGGGTGATCTTGCATTTCAAGAGAGTAAGTGATTCAACATTTTAGTTATATCTTTATTCTAATTTCTTGAAAAAACTCAGGAATTAAATCAAAGGAAGGAAAAACACTTTGTTCAAAACATTTTTCAATGTGAACAAGTAATGGAGTTTTAATTACGAGACCTGTGTGGACTATGCTTAAGTTTGTTGCCTTCTTCACTTTCATAATCAACTTTTGGGGACTCCAGCATCTGAAATTGGCTAAGAGGTTGTCGTTTTAATTCATGGGACTGGATCCCTAACATGTAACTGGTCTTCCTATTTTACCTATGCTCTTCTTTCCACCTATGTCCAAACACATGCTACACTAGACCAGTAGTACTTAAAAGAAATGCCCAAGCACCAGATGCAGGAAAAACATTAAGGCATCTCTGAGCACAGTTTCGTATCTAGATAGAAAGCCAGTGACCTTGAATCAATGGATTCCAATCCAGTTGTTTAAGAGTCAGCATTAGAGGCGAGATTAGCAAGGGCGACTGAGGTCCACAGCTAGCATCTCCACTACTGTCATTTGTCCCCTGGTTGCCCATAACTTGTTCTTTCTAGATTCTTTTACATAGCATATTGCTATGAGGACAACCAAGGTCGCTCTTGTATTCAAAATTTCAATATGAATATGACAACCTAGATGAGAAATGGAAAAAAAGACTCTAAATCTATACTTATATAGGGGTTTCATGGTGTTACACTTTAACCTCCTTCTAATAAAACGACTGTAATTTATTAAAGAAAACAAATTAACTTTCAAAAAATAATAAATATTGGCACACAGTGAGAGAAGCATGTAGCTCCCTTTCGGGTAAGTTCATAGCGCTTGGATAAGACCTTTCACCAAGCTCAAAAAGGGTTTGACCCTGGCATATTAGTGATCTTGTAAACATTTTAGTTCTTGGCAAATCCGCCATAACTGCTATGCACAGGATCGGATTTGTTGACACCACTTGTTGAGTTATCATTAGTGTTTGGGAACGAAACGTTGTTATGGTAATTGTCAGGCATTGTGCTTATATAGAATCGAAATTTGTATGGAATATATATAAGTTCGTTTCCAGTCTTGAGTTTAAAACACTGGTACTTTGATTATTTTCTTATGTATTTCAGCAGTGGATGAAATATTTGTGCGTCTCACATTATGTTGACTCTACTCTAGAATAACATATTATATTAATTTATTTGTGCGCATTCTTACAGTATTATTGTGCCTCTAGCATTATGTGTTACACATCAATCCTCTTCCTTTTCATAGTTTTCTACTTTCAGAAGAATTTAAAACATTCAAAACATCATCAGTTCCACCTGACATTACATTTACCTTTCTTGTCCACCAACATCCGTACGTTAATAATCAGAAAACTATAGGTGCTTCCTACATGAATTGGACCTTTTACAGAACCATCTTTTACATACCGATAAGTCTAAACACAAGGCCAAGAAAATTTACTCTCAAGCTTTGCATCCATCCAAACCTCGGAATGGATGACACAGTCCATCAGTTTTCTATAAAAGGTCCGCCTCAGGGTTGAGTTCAGGATATACATGCTGGAAAGAGATGATTGAATAGGATGAAATCAACATTTTGGTCTTTGCCAACCAATGTTTCAATAAGATATTTTGTAGATTTGTGTCACCCTTTGCTGAGCCTATAACAATCTTTGAATTCAGCAATAGCAATCTGTTTCACCCCTCTCCTAACTGCAACTGCAACTGAAAGCAAATCCCATAAAGCCAACAGTTCAGCTCGTCTGTCTGACCCAAGGCCTGCCTTCATCCATCCCTCTATATCTACTTGTTTATTTATTCTAAGAATAAACCACTTCTCATAATCCATCCTGCTCAACCCCATCTAAAAAGCCTACTGGCCACCCTTCTAGGGAAATACGCTGCTGGCACTTCTGTACCTTCAAAGGCTTAATCCAAGCACTAAATTCCCCAATTATCCTAGAAAATACCCTTATCAGGCAGTCCCACTCAGTCTTCAAACAATACCTTGTTGCGAATTTTCCAAACTTCCCATAAGATGAATAGAAGAAGGTCTCTGAACTGTTTCTCCTTAGAGATCCAGTTGAATAGATCATCCTTAAACTTTCCTCAGTCACAATTAATCTGTATTTTGAAATTCTTACCAATAGTCATTATTACCATTATGAAGAACACACACCTGCTAAACAAATGATCTATACTTTCTGCCTCTTTTCGACAAAAGTAACAGCGATTTTCAACAAAAGCTGCAGCGATTTGATCCAGAATAACCTCTGAATTGTAACTATACTAAATTTCAAGCTCAGCCATCAAAAAAGTTTGATTTTTAGGGGACCTGCAGCTTTCCATACCCACTTATTCTACCACCGGTTCAGCGTCAATTTCCATTAGATGCTCGTAGTAAGCTATCTTATGGAGAATAACTCTACACTCTACTTGAGAATAACTTACCTATTATTATAATAATTTATTTGTGTGAATTCTTATATTATTATTGTGAGTCTGGCATTATGTTGACTCGAGAATAACTTACCTATTATAATAATTTATTTGTACGAATTCTTATAGTATTATATGGCCAACAAAGAGTCTTATCATTTAGAAACGCATCATAGAAAATGTTTAATGTCTCATTTGTGGAATATGAAGATGTATTTATGGTTTATGTTTGGCTAAATTCTAGTAAAATATTTTATTTTGGTTAATGCTTTTCCTCACGTATATATTATATCGAATCAATCAGATTCAAACACATCTATATATATATGATGAATCTTCCGATTCAATCTCGGTTTGTTGTAAGTTGTAAAACCGAAAGTGCATACTTGTTGCTCGAAACCTACACCCAATCATATGGTAACATACTCTTTAAAATTATTTACATTTTTTATTATACTATCCAGTACAATCATGTGTAACTTATTTGTTTTATTGAAAACTGTCATATAGTTAAGGCCCTTCTTAATATATATTTCATTTATACATATTTGTTTTACTCACTTTATATAGAGTGATTATGAATCATGTGAGAATAATTATTATAATATTGTAATATCAAAAGGGTGTGCATATAGAGATTAAGGACTTGGTCTTTAAGTATATTAGTTTCTTTATCTTTTTTAGGGGAGAATTATCTTTATGGTTTTTAGATCCACTATAATAATTGTAAATATATAATATTATTATATAATTGTTGAGCGTGCATGAGATGTTCTCTAACCCTGTATGAGGGAGATCTTGTAAGGTTATGTGGAAGATCTTGTAAAGTTTGTCAATATTATGTTGTAACCTTTGTTAATAACAAAATAATAAAAAAGTAAAATTTTAATTGTTCGCAAAAATAAATGTCAACCACAAAAACAACCTAATATGGAGGAGATGTTGAAGTGTTCATATCTAAAAAACAATTAAAAATAAAAAATTTAATTATCCCCTCCAAAAAATGCTGGTATGAAAAACAACACCATAACCGGAAATGTTGTAATGCTCCTACCTAACAAAATAATAAAAAATAAAAAATTGATTTATCCTCAAAACAAATGTTGTCCTTGTCCTAAACAACCCATGATTTTATTGTATATGGTTTAGAAGGTCTTTGCAAATGGTTTTAAAACCATGTGAAGGCCTCCTAAACAACCCATGGTTTTATTGTACATGGTTTAGGAGGGCCTTGCAAATGGTTTTAAGACCATGTGCAAGGCCTCCTAAACTACCCATGGTTTTAGGAGGGCCTTGCTCATGGTTTTGAAACCATATATGGGGGAGATCTTGTAATATTAGTTTTTAAAAAAATAAAAAATAATTAAAAGTATTATATGTGGGGCATAAATAATATTAAATATTAATAATAAAAATATTATATGTCAGGCATAAATAATATTAAATATTAATAATAAAAATATTATATGTCAACTATAAATAATATTAAATACTAATAATAAAAATATTATATGTCCACCTTAACTAAAAATATGTGTCTTTTGGTCTGAATTAAATCAATACCTCCTTGAGTGCAATACTTAATAAGAGGTTTGCACCTTGAAAGTTTTGATCCATCCAGGAACTTGATAGAGCCTAAGATTTGGATCTGTGCTGGTATTATTTATCTATTCTTTATATTTATTGCACCAAGATATGCTCTACAACCCATTCTGAGGGAGATCTTGTAACGTTATGCAGAAGATCTTGTAACTTTTGTCCATATTATGTTGCAACTTTTATTACTAACAAAATAATAAAAAATAAAATTCTAATTATCTGCCAAAATAAATGTCGGCCACAAAAACAACCTAATAGGGGGAAGATGTTGTAGTGTTCATATCTAACAAAACAATAAACTAACAACAACCACATTAAATTAATTAATGTGGCCACAGAAGCAACCTAATAAGGGGAGATGTTGTAATGTTCATATCTAACAAAACAATAAACTAACAAGAACCACATTAAATTAATTAATGTGTCTAAATACGCCCATTGCTTAAATTTAAGCACATACTATAGGGGAAAACATTAATATAAAAAGTATGTGCCTAAATTTAGACCTATCGATGTATTCAGACACATTCACATTAATTAATTTAATGTCATTGTTGCTAGTAATGGGTGAACCCATAGGCATATCTCCAAAACAATAATAAATTAGTATGTTACAATTAATTATTATACTATTATTTTTTATTATTAATAGTAACTATATTATTAATATTGATAAATTAATATTTTAATTGATTATAATATAATAATTAATTAATTATTTAAATATTATTATTAAACAAATACTATTAATTATAATCAAATTCAAATATAAATACATTATTAACTAGCAACAACCACATTAAATTAATAATGTGTCTGGATACGCCGATAGGCGTAAATTTAAGCACATACTATAGGGAAAAACATTAATAGAAAAAGTATGTGCCCAAATTTACGCCTATCGGCGTATCCAGACACATTATTAATTTAATGTGGTTGTTGCTAGTAACCGGTGCGCGCATAGACATATCTACAAAATATTAATAGAAATAATATTTTTTATTTAATTATAATATATAATAAATAATATTAAATATAATAATTACCATATTATTTAATTAATATAAAACATAATGTACTTAAAATATTATTAATATAATGTTTTTGTGTATAGTATATATGAAAAAAAGTATTAATAGAAATAAAATTGTTTATTTATTTAAAATATATAATAAATAATATTAATTATATTAATTACCATATTATTTAATTAATATAAAACATAATATACTTAAAATATTATTAATACAATGTTTTTGTGTATAGTATATATGAAAAAAAGTCATATATACTATACAATGTTTTTTTATGTTTTATTTAATGTTTTAATGAATATAAAACATTAAATAAAACATAAAAAGAGTAAAATATTATTAATACAATAATTTTCCCTATAATATATATGAAAAATTTATCAGGAAGTTAATTACATCCAATATTATTTATTTTATATCTTAAGCATACTTTATTATTTAATACCTACACAAGTACTTATTTTATATCTTAAGCATACTTTATTATTTAATACCTACACAAGTACTTATTTTAATATCGATTTGCAATTAACTACATGATATCATTGAAATAATTTGTCGCAATATTACAATTAGTAAGACATATCACAATGTGACAAAACCCTT
This sequence comes from Pseudotsuga menziesii, assembly GCA_001517045.1. Classification (NCBI taxonomy): domain Eukaryota; kingdom Viridiplantae; phylum Streptophyta; class Pinopsida; order Pinales; family Pinaceae; genus Pseudotsuga; species Pseudotsuga menziesii. The sequence goes on from LPNX010850326.1 coordinate 57,151, forward strand.
GCTTAATGTCGCCAATGCAACTTAACTGTGGTAAACGTCATAATACGACAAAACGCTTATTAATGTCAGAATGTGACAAAACCCTTGATTAATGTCGCTAATGCAACAAAACAATGATAAACGTCACAAAACGACAATACGCTTATTAACGTCACAATGTGACAAAACCCTTGATAAATGTTGATACTGTAACATAGTTGGGATAAACGTCAGAATGCGACAGAACGCTTATTAAACGCCCACTCTCGAAATATTAATGTGTCACATCTTTGGCTGTGTTGACATATACGAACCAAACACTGTAACAAACCATGATTTAATGTCGTAATGTGATATAAGCCTTGATAATGTTGCACTGAAACGTAAACCTTGATAAACAACATAATGCGACATAACATTAAGATATCTAACATAAACTGCGTTAAACGTCACAATGCGACATAACGCTTATTAAACGTCCACTATCACATTATTAATGTGTTTTCTCTATGGTTGTGTTCACATATACCAACCAAACACTGTAATAAACCATGGCTTAATTATAATCAAATTCAAATATAAATACATTATTAATTAATTAATTAATGTGTCACAATAATATTATATATCATACCAGTTAGGGTTATATCATAATGCATAGGAGACATAATCATTAGATTACTTTATAAATTGTGATAAGTTGAATGATGAGCATTTGATTATTTTTAATTCATGGTTAATATTTGATTTGACGAAGACTATGGTTGTATATAAAGATGTATATTTTCAATTGAATGATGATGATTGCCAAAAAATCCTTTGAGATATAAAATAACAACATAAAATGTATTTATGTTTTAAAATAAAAATAGAAACTCTCAATTAAAATTATTAATTATTAATTAATTAATATTATCAAAATATAAACTATAAAATAATTTCTTTAGAATCTATTACAATTATTTAATAATTATTTAATGATAAGCAATATATTTAGTTGTAAAAATCTAAATTCCAACCCATTTTTTTTATTAATCAAAATTATTAATATATATGGTATTAATTGAACTTATTAAAAAAATCATAATTAATTATAAATAATATAATTCAATTATAATATATATAT
>LPNX010850326.1:58420-110304 GCA_001517045.1 Pseudotsuga menziesii
ATAAAATTATAATATTAATTAAATATTTATAATATTTTATTATAATATGTTAATTAAGAAAAATGTATTTAATTCACATGTTATAAACTAACCTAATAACATATATCATCACAAATTCATAATGTAACATAGTCATAATGTTCTATGCCATATTATCAATGTACCAAGTCAACATTTGTTCATTATTATTAAAATGAAGATGATCAACATCACAATGCGACATAACCCTTATTGAACACCCACTATCACATTATTAATGTGTCACATCTTTGGTTGTGTTGACATATACCAACCAAACACTGTAACAAACCATGTCTTAATGTCGTAATGTGATATAACGCTTGATAATGTCATAATGAAATGTAACCCTTAATAAACATCACAATGCGACATAACCCTTAATGAATGTTGAATGCCACAACACAACTAAAAGAATAAATACATTTGACATTTTCATTTTGCATCGATCATAACATTAGAGTGCAATTGTTTCAACAAATTTTTATCGTGTAATATAAAATGTTCATAGCTTAATATCAAAACATTGTTTGCGTACAAACATGTATTTTTTTCGCTTTTCAAAAGTAAATGTCTTAACGTGACAAAAAATACATCATTTTGGCCATAATTAACCATGGTTGACTTTGGTAAACCACGTGGCCATAATTGATAATACAAGAAGAAATTGTCTAAACATCGAAAGACACATTATTAATGTGTCACATCTTGGGCATTATCGTAATGTGAGATAATGCTTGACAAATATCACAATGTGAAATAATGCTTGATGAATGTCGCTAATGTAACATAACCTATGATAAAGGTCACAATGCGATAATGTTCCATACCATATTATTAATGCGTCACATCTTTGGTTATGTTGGCATATACCAACCAAACACTATAACAAACCATGGCTGAACATTGTAATGTGATATAACCCTTGATAACATCGCAATGAAACATAACCCTTGATAAACATCACAATGCGACATATAACATTCAACATTACTATGTGGAATGTGGATGGTTTAAAGCATTTCTTTTGTCAAACGGCTATATATATATATATATATATATANATAACCCTTGATGAATATCGCTAATGTAACATAAACTGTGTTAAATGTCACAATGCAACATAATGCTTATTAAATGCCCACTATCACATTATTAATGTGTCATGTTGTTGGTTGTGTTGACATATACCAACCAAACACTGTAATAAACCTTGGCTTAACATCATAATGTGATTTAACCCTTGATAACATCGCAGTGAAATGCAAACCTTGATAAACATCATAATGCGACATAACATTCTACATTACTATGTAGAATGTGGAGGTTTAAACCATTTCTTTTGTCAAACAACTATATATATATATATATCAAGAAAATTCTTAAAGAAATTTTCTAAACATCCAAAGACACATTATTAATGTGTCAAATCTTGGGCATTATCGGAATGTGACATAACCCTTGATGAATGTAACTAATGTAACATAACCTGTGATAAACGTCACAATGCAGCATAATGCTTATTAAACGTCGACTATCACATTATTAATGTGTCACATATTTGGTTGTGTTGACATATACCAACCAAACAATGTAACAAACCATGGCTTAAAGTCATAATGTGATATAACCCTCGATAATGTCGCATTGAAACATAAACCTTGGTAAAAATCACAATGCGACATAACATTCTACATTACTATGTAGAATGTGGATGGTTTAAACGATTTCTTTTGTCAAACGACTATAGAAATATATATATCAAGAAAATTCTTAAAGAAATTTTCTAAACATCCAAAGACACATGATTAATGTGTCACATATTGAACATTATCGCAATGTGACATAACCCTTGAAAAATATCACAATGTGGCATAACCCTTGATGAATGTCGTGAATGTAACATAACCTGTGATAAACATCACAATGCGACATAACGCTTATTAAATGCCCACTATCACATTAGTTATGTGTCACATATTTGGTTCTGTTGACATATAGCAACCACACACTATAAGAAACCATGGTTTAAACATTTAATTATCCGCCAAAAAAAATGTTGGTCTGAAAAACAACACAATACGAGGGAGATGTTGTAATGTTCCTACCTAACGAAATAATAAAAAATAAAAAATTGAATTATCTGCAAAACAAATGTTGGCCTTGCCATAAAAAAACTGTGGTTTTATTGTATATGATTCAGGAGGTCCTTAGAAATGGTTTTAAAACCATGTGAAGACATCCTAAACAACGCATGGTTTTATTGTACATGTTTAGGAGGGCCTTTATTGTACATGTTTAGGAGGGCCTTGCGAATGGTTTTAATACCACGTGCAAGGCCTCCTAAAAATCCCATGGTTTTAGGAGGGCCTTGCACATGGTTTTAAAACCATGTTTGGGGGAGATGTTGTAATGTTCATTCCTAACAAAATAAAAAATATTATATGTAGAGCGTAAATAATATTAAGTATTAATAATAAAAATATTATATGTCAAGTATAGATAATATTAAATATTAATAATAAAAATATTATATGTCTACCTTAAAGAAATGTGTCTTTTGGTTTGAATTAAATCAATAGCTCCTTGAGTGCAATACTTAATAAGAGGTTTGCACCTCAAAAGTTTTGATCCATCTAGGCACTTGATAGAGCCTAAGATTTGGATGTATGCTGGTTTAATAAATAAATTAAATAAGTAAGCTTAAACATTTAGTTTAAATAAACAAAAAAGTAATAGAATAAACAAAAAGAAATAATGTATTAATTTAGTTAATAAACAATCATGTTCCTCCCGAAGGTAGATTCCACAAGAATTCATAACCTCTTAATACTTGTAGCTTGTAGAGATCACCGACTAGTTAGACCAAACTTATTAATGTTAATAATTGTAATCTCAATGGACCACTATTAAGAGTGCATTAATTAGTTAGTTGAGTAGTTGAGTTTGTCACATTACAAAGAATTAGTGACCCATAGTATTCTCTGACCCATGGTATTTACCCATGGTTTTTTTGTTATGTAGTCTTATAACTACTTCTGCTTAATATTGAGAAGGTAATCCATCGCCCTACTCAAAACAATAACAATAAAAAATAAAAAAATTAATTATCCTAAAAAAAAGTGCTTGTTTGAAAAACAAAACAATACGGGGGAGATGTTGTAATGTTTCTACCTAACAAAATAATAAAAAATAAAAAATTGAATTATCCACAAAATAAATGTTGTCCTTGTCCTAAACAACCCATGGTTTTATTGTATATGGTTTAGGATGTCCTTGCAAATGGTTTTAAAACCATGTGAAGGCCTCCTAAAAAACCCACAGTTTCATTGTGCATGGTTTAGGAGGGCCTTGCAAATGGTTTTAAGACCATGTGGAAGGCCTCCTAAACAACCCATGGTTTCAGGAGGGCCTTGCACATGGTTTTAAAACCATAGATGGGGGAGATGTTGTAATGTTACTTCCTAATAAAATAAAAAAATAATAAAAAATATTATATCTCGGCCATAAATAATACTAAATATTAATAATAAAAATATTATATGTCAACCATAAATAATATTAAATATTATATGTCCACCTTAAATAAAAAGATGTGTCTTTTGGTTTGAATAAAATCAATAGCTACTTGAGTGCAATACTTAATAAGAGGTTTGCACCTTTAAAGTTTCGATCCATATCATCACTTGATAGAGCGTAAGATTTGGATATATTCTAGTTTAATAAATAAAATAAATAAGTAAGATTAAACATTTAGGTTAAATAAACAAAATGAAATAGTGTATTTATTTAGTTAATAAACAATCATGTTCCTCCCAAAGGTAGATTCCACAAGAATTAATAACCTCTTAATACTTGTAGCTTGTAGATTGTAGAGATCACCGACTAGTTAAACCAAACATTTTAATGTTAAGAATTGCAATATCAACGGACCACTATCAAGAGTGCATTAATTAGTTAGTTGAGTAGTCGAGTTTGTTACATTACCAAGAATTAGTGACCCATAGTATTCTCTGACCCATGGTATTTACCCATGGTTTTGTTGTTATGTAGTCTTATAAATACTTATGCTTAATATGGAGAAGGCAATAAATATTCCCATTGTGTTTTCTAGTATTTTATTGTCTCTTCTAATATTTAACAATTAAGATTCCTTAATCATTTATGTGTCTCCTATGTAATTCTTCCTTTATCAAAATCAGTAGTTCACATTCCAAGCCTCAAACAAATACAATCTTGGCTTCTAATTGATTGCTCAATAGGATAAACTAGCATAGATCCAAATCCTAGGCCACTATCAAGCGCCGAGAGGGATCAAATCTCTATCTTATTAAGTATTGCACTCAAGGAGCTATTGATTTGATTCAAACCAAAAGACATATCTTTTTATTTAAGGTCGACATATAATATTTAATATTATTTATGATCACCATATAATATTTTTATTATTAATATTTAATATTATTTATGGTCGACATATGATATTTTTTATTATTTTTTATTTTGTTAGGAACTAACATTACAACATTCCCCCCATACATTGTTTTAAAACCATATGCAAGGCCGTCCTAAAACCATGGGTTGTTTAGGAGGCCTTGCACATGGTCTTAAAACCATTTGCAAGGCCGTCCTAAACCATGTACAATAAAACCATGTGTTGTTTAGGAGGCCTTGCACATGATTTTAAAACCATTTGCAAGGCCCTCCTAAAACATGTACAATAAAACCATGGGGTTTTAGGACAAGGCCAACATTTTTTTGCCGATAATATTTTTAATTTTTTATTGTTTTGTTAGATATTAACATTAGAACATCTCCCCCATATTAGGTTGTTTTTATGGCTAACATTTCTTTTTGTGGATAGTTAAAATTTTATTTTTTATTATTTTTTTTAGTAACAAACATTACAACATAATATACACAAACGCTACAAGATATTCAACATAACATTACAAGATCTCCCTCATACTGGGTTGTAGAGTGCCTCTCGACGCAACTAGTTAGACTTGTACCATGGCAATGGACAAACTTACCTCTTCCAATATCCCTTATCTACTATATATTCATTACTTGTTTAATCATTTTTATAGGATGGCTTGTTTTCACTTTTTTTAAGAGGTTATCCCATAACAAGGAAGATATCAACAATATAATTAATTTAATTACATAAAATTTCTTTTATCCATGATGCCTACAGTTACAACTCTATCATCAAACATAGGTTAAAATATTTAACTAAGTCCTTCTAACTTATTTAAAACATATCCTTTGACTTATTCAATTGGGGTAAAGTTTTGGGAAATTACAGTACCTATAATTCCAACAAAAACTATAGTGCTTCTTGCAACGAACACAACAACAAAAATTCTTTAGACAATGACGATAGTATATGAATCTAAACAAATCACAACAAAATGGTGATGAATTATAAAATCTCTTCCCAAATTGGTTTCATGTGCATTCGAATGGTAGTTACTATTGTCTATCTCTGAAACAATGACATGCAGACACTTCTCACCATATTCGACATGCTAACTAATACACACGGACGCTCTACTCACAACCAGTCCAGTCGATACATGGTATGGGGTGAATCGGCGGACCTGGGTAACACTTTTTGGCAAGCGCATTTCGGCAAAAATAGAAAAACGCACCTCGGTCGAGGGCTTGTTAAACCCTCGACCGAGGTCTTAATATCTCGACCGAGGTTTTATCAAGCCCTTGACCGAGGTTTTGTTCAGCCCTCGACCGAGGTATTTAAATACCTCGGTTGAGGTTTTTGTTCAGTCGAGGGCTTTACAAACCCTCGGTCGAGGTTTTGTTAAGACCTCGACCGAGGTATTTAAATACCTCGGTCGAGGGCTTAAGAAAATAGACTTAGCCCACATTCAAACAAATGAAAAATTTTATGTGCCTTGCAGAGGTGTACACCCTGCCATTCCTAGCACATAACTGAGCGGAGTTGATACCGATAAATTCACCAACGAATATTCTATCCATTGAGGTATCATACACGTATTTTGGCATTCATATGAAATTTATTTTTTAATTACTTCTAAAACTTATACTTAGAAAACCACACTGCAACTTCGAAGTAGCTCAAAGAAAAATCCGTAGAGTTAAAAATACACAGCCAAAAAATTCTTAAAAATGCACACATCACATATCGACGTGTCCTCTTCAAAAGGGTATCTTTGGTTTTTCAATTTTTGAAATAATAGAAAAAATTGCTTTAAGTGGACAAATATGTGTTTAAAACGATGCTGAAATCGAATGTGGTCACTTTCGAAAAATAATAAATAATTGTATAATGCGAAAAAAATTAACAAAAAAATATGCACATCACACTGCATTTTATGTAGATCATTCTCATATATATATATTTTTTAAATTATTAATGCAAGATTGAATTACTCTACGTGGACACGAGCCACTTATTAGCTTCTTCAAATTTTTAAGGTCACGCAGTTCATTAAATGCAAAAATTCACACATTAAATGACATCGGAATATTTAAAAAAAAATATCACTATGAAGCCAACATAATATTCTACAATTTGTTTTTTTTACTGCAAGTCAAAATTCACATGGCATATATGCGTTTTGAGGGATTCTATCTAGCACATGAGTAGAAAATCAGGTTTTCATCACCAAATTTGGCCAAAAAGTGTTACCCATCTTCATGGAATCACCCTATGTCCACCAAATGGTAACACACATCTCCAGTCCAAACATGTCCACTACATCGCCATTCCAAACATGACCACTCCACCAAACACTAACTTTTGTTGCCACATTATTGCTGCAACAAGGACTCCACCTAACTCCATGTAGTGTTAAGGCATTTTGTTTAAGATTAAACATTTGTTAGACTATTAAACTATCGACGAACACCATGAATCTTCCATTTTCCCTCGGATTCTGGAGATCGTTCTCCATGTGGGGAGAAGTTGAGAGTATAACGCCTATCCTTATAATTATTGTTTTTCTTAATGTGTGGCACATCTAAATGGGCTAAAGAATTATGACTCGTAATATATACACATTAGGTTTAATACACTAATTTGGATCTAATGACTTGACCTTGATCTTAAAATTAAAATTAAATTATTAACAATATTATATCATATGTATTTAAATGTTTAAATAACAATGTTCTCCACTTGAACAAAGTATGGATGAAAATAAAAGCTACATCATGAAAAGAGAAATAAAGTGGAAGAAAAATAAAATCAATACAGTGAAACATTACTATACTACTAACCACACAAACACCAACTATTATAATACTACTCACACAAACACCAACTATTATAAACGATTAGCGAATGGATCCCAACAATAACGCGAAGGACTTATTGAAGTAAGATCATGATAAGGGTTGGTTCTGAACCTTGTTTTTTGCAACTTCGACTTCAAATAGTGGAAATTCTCGTCTAGGAAAATGGAGACATTAAATATTTAGAAACAAATAACCATGTGAAAATGAATCACTCAAGAGATGACCCCAAACTATGTATAACAACAATGGATACATCATGGTGTTTCCAGTGCCTCCATTTGTTGTTGAACCCAACACATGTCCACTTCATACTTCACTACACCTATGGTAACTTAAGTTGTCGTATTTTAACTGCCTAGGACCCTGGTTGGTCTAGAGCACTAAGTTTGTTGTAACTTCTACACACAGCATTGAAATGAGGCTCAAGTTAAAATACATTAGGCTCCTGTAATTTAATTACAACTCTATGCCATTTTTATTGTCCCTACATAAACCTGAGTTCATTTTTTTTCTCTACCTTTATCTGGCTCCCTAGCTGGAAACGTACATCCCCTCTCCCTTTTGGTAGATAAGAGATGATGAGATAATACCATAACATTATTTCATATTATGAACTTCTTTGAGCAGATCAACAAGATTATCCCATAGTTTACCCCCTTTTAGAACTGTTTAGACTCATTTACAAAAAAGTTGTGACTCTAGTTTTTTGCAACTAGAAGAGATCTCCTAGGCATCATTTTATAATTTTTCAGAACTTGGGGACTAAATGTATGAAAAATTCCACTCCGGAGTCTTCTTAGTGATTTCAGACTCTCTAAATGTAACAGACATAAATAGGATAATAATTAAATAAGGTTAATAATTAAATAAAATAATAATTGTTAATTATTATAGTAGTAGCTATTAATGTGAAGGGACATAACTCTTCAATATGAAATGTTGAAGCCATATTAAAGGTGATCTATGTTGTAATATCCTATCATCTTTTTATCTATCCAATTATCAATATATATTTGTCCTATTAATGGCTTATAGAATATTCCAGGTGTTTTGGTAATATTTATTGTGTGAAGTGAATAAATATTCGCTTCTTTTGGTATCAGAGCTATACGGCCCTTGGCCATTATTTACACTTAGTGTAAATTTAGTTTTTAGGGTTTCCCTAAAATATTGGACATTGTCCAAAAAAATGTAAAAAAAGAAAAAGAAAATAAAAGTAAAGAAAAAAAGTTAAAAAAGAAAAGATAAAAGTAAAACAAAAAAGAGAAGGTAAAAGTGAAACCACATTGGGTTTCTTAAAGTGGGTTTGGGTTTGAATATAAAAGTGCATAATAATTACTAGTAAAGAGAAAGTGAGATTTGAACTTAGGTGGGGAATATAACACTCATTCCTCCCAACCACCCAATCTACTCACAATTTACAAAACATAAGGAAAAAAAAATTAAAATGCATAATAATTTCTACTAAAAAAGCAAGTGAGAATTGAACTTAGGTGGGGAACGTAACACTCATTCCTCCCAACCACCCAATTTACTGGCATTTTACAAAAGTATTGGAAAAAAAAATTTAAGGACTAGAATTTGGAAAGTTATATATTATTTTATATAACTTAAGTTTAAAAATAATAATAATTATTATTATTATTATTTTATTAAAAATAATTATTATTTTTGGAAAGAAAAAGGGTTATTTGACCTAACAAGAAATAGTCGAAGAAAGTTTTTTCCAAAAGAGACATATTGAGAATTATTACAGCTTTTGTATCTACCCTTCTAGAAGAAAAGAAGACAAAAGTGAGGTAGAAACATAGTCACAAATAATGGCTACTACATATTCAGAAATGAAGGCACGACTACAAACAACAGTGGAGGAGTTACAAAAATATAAGGTGATCAATAAAAGTCTACAAGTTGAGTTTGAGATGCAAAAGTGGTTGAAAGAGTGGAAATACGATGAGAATCACTCCTTATGGAATCAAAATAGATAGGTAGAATGAACCATAAGAGATAACAAGAAAATGTTATCTGATTAGGATAAAGAAATATCATGTTTAAAAATTCATAATCAAAACCTAGAAGAGTAGATCAGAAAGTCCAAAAATGACAACAAATCACCATATGGATGCGATAATGAATTAAAAGAAGAAATAAAGCATCTAAACAAACTCATCATGGAAAAAGATGTTGAATTGGCGCAAGTCCGAATGAAGTTAGAAAATCAAGATGAAGAGATACGTCAGCATAAACAACAAAAAGAAAAACTCCAGCAACAGTATGACGATAGTAAGAAGACACATAAGTTAGAACTAACAAAAGTCAATAAGGTTTTATCAAGCCATTTCAAATAAATTTCCAGATTAAGTAATTGTAACAATACACTAGTCACAAATATTAAGAAGTTGAAAAGTCGTCGAAAGAAAGAACAATCTATGGAAGACATTGAAGGAAAAATTCTAGACAAACAAGAAGAAAATCGTTGTATCAGAAGGCATAATGAAGATCTTAAGGAACAACTTAAGAAGTCGGAAGATGACAAAAAATCACATGTAAAAGTGATTAAGAAGTTTCAAAATGATAACATGCAATTAGAAAACAAGTTGGAAAAGATATAGAACGAAACCTTAAAACCTTAAGAGACAAAAATACAACTTTATGCTCAAATCAATGCTCAAAAGATGACACTCGTAAAATAAAATGACATTGTGAAAATTCCATATCGACACCCCAACCATAAAATAAGATATTCTAAAAAGTGGGAAATGTCGAAAGATAACGGTACCAATGTGATCAAATCTCGTAATGATAGATCAGTATGGAATGCCAACAGTCCACAACAAATCAATTTGGGATGGATTGATTTGTCCACATATCAGAAGTTGTGCTCAACTCTTAGTAGTTCGTATCGAAATGTCTCGTCAGCTGTGACACTACAAAAAATGATGCAGAAACATTATGAGGCTTTGAGGACAAAGCCTTTCTAAGGGAGTGGCAACTTAACGAACATAAATAGGATAATAATTAAATTAAATAATAATTGTTAATTATTATAGTAGTAGCTATTAATGTGAAGGGACATAACTCTTCATTATGAAATGCTCAAGCCATATTAAAGGCGAGCTATGTTGTAATATCCTATCATCTTTTTATCTATCCAATTATCAATATATATTTGTCCTATTAATGGCTTATCAAATTTTCTAGGTGTTCTAGTAATATTTATTATGTGAAGTGAATAAATATTCGCTTCACTAAACATGAAATGACACGTGATTTTACCTTCTTCAGACTCGTAAAGTTAAATGTTGAAGGACCCTTTCTAGGAATGAACCCCTCCTTTATCAAGTTCATAAAACATATGAGGATGGACTCATCACTTGATGAGCTACATCGAGCATTTGTTACCCTTTTCAAGCTTGTTAAAGAGAAAAGAGGTACTCATCGATTGCGATGGGAAAATTAAGGGACTGGGGAACATCTTTCATTTGTATTAATGGAAGCTCATAGTCCACCCTTGAACATGGCACATTTCTACATTTTCATTTCATATAGTTGGGTATTCAACTTATCACCCAGTTGATCCCCTTTCGTGAGTCATTTAACTCCTTTGAGTCAATTCAAAGTATGCATCGTATATTTTGTTACGAGTAAATAATAAATACATGACTCCTTTTACTCATCATTTTGGTTATTCCTTAAAAGATGATTATGACGAATTATAGGAAGCTACCACCTTCAGAAAACACACTCTATTCCAACTAGAAGCTTCTTGACACTGTAAGACTACTGCAAGTGTTGATTATTTTCATTCAGATGTCACAAAACTTTATATATTTCGAATTCAAAAAATTTGAAATATGTATCAAGTTAAATAGTACACAATATTCTTCCAACTTTCAAGAAGATATATAACATATATAAGTTTGTGGCATGATCAGTTCATAGTGACCAAATGATTAATAAATAGTTATGGAATGGGTGACAATTTCTTCATATTCTTTTAGTTAAATTGCTACATGTTATCACCCACATTCTTTATGCTATCCATTTATCAACTATTACTTATTTTTTATGTTCTTTTTCTTTTTATATCACATTCTTCTAGTTATTTGTCATGAATTGTTGGTTATCCATTCATTAGCTATGATTTATCCATGCATTGCTACCACTTATCGATTCATTCATTTTTTTATATATTTGTTTATTTCGAATTTTGAACTACTCCCATACAATCAATTTAGAGAGTACACTTGTGTCATCCTCATTGGTAGATGAAAAAAATAGACCCTAGTCCAACCCAAATCTCAAATAAAAACGATGTAATAACAAAATTGATAATATGAAGTATGTCTATTAAGTATAGCTGCAACAAATTCTTATTGTCCAATGGTTTCCTTTGTAGTTTTTATGAGTTTGTACTATCATAATGCTTTCAGTAGTTTCCATGTAACTCCCATAGAAGAGGAAATGCAATCTCCTAATTGTTATTCAATTTATGTTATATGTAAATGGGGTGATCTGTTATAGATCTCTTTATACTCCATTTAAATTATACTGTCCAAAATACTTTCAATGATTAATACAAAAGAGTACGAAGACCAACATGGCACCTTATCAAAATTATGCCTTAAAAATATCCTAACTAAACTATAGGGATATTGTAGAAGGAAACAAAAAGCACATTTCAGATATCATGAACTTGTTTCATTTTCTCTTTCATATGTTTTAAAAACTGTAAATTAATGGAACTCCACTTAAAATTCCAGAAACGGTCAAAGAAACTATCATAGTTTCCTAAGAAACCATTTCTTCACAAAGTTGAACGACTATAGAAAAGAGCGTTTCCCATTGCAATTTCTGGGCTATCTTTCTAAAGAAACCATTGACCTCATTTTACCTTGATTATGTTGGAAAATTGACACTGCAATTGAGGACTAGAAGGGTGATCTTGCATTTCAAGAGAGTGAGTGATTCAAGATTTTAGTTATATCTTTATGCTAATTTCATAAACAGGTTCAAGCACTTCAACATAGTGCACTTTATCTTTCTTAGCTTTTGATGTTTCTTCACATACTGCTGATATGGAAGTCTTCATTCTATTATCATGATCATCATTCACCATTACTGCTCCATGGGGAATTTCATAGGTACCGACTGCTTCATTGGCACCTACTTCATTGTTGTCATCAACAGCATACATCATTGGAATATTGAAAGAAGAAACTGCTACACTTGCAATTTCTTCACCTTCAATATTTAACTTATAACCAAGACTTCATCATTTTCTTTCTTTGTACCTGCACAATCACTAACAAACAAATTATTAGAAAAAATCTTGTCCTTTTTTCTCTCCTTATCTACACCATTCAATATCTTTGTAGATTCTTCTTCAAAAATATCACCAGCACTTTTTCTATCATCAGATACACCATTTTCATGAGTGTATTTTTCACACGAAGCTTTATCATCTTCCTTATGTGCTCCAAATGGATGATTGAAACACTCTTCATTTTCTGCAACATAACAACTGTAGTTTATTTCAATCCCATCTTTGTCTTTGACTTCTACAACATCTTTAGTGTTGTCTTCTAGATTCATTGTACCTACATGTCCACAATCATCAAATTCAATACATTATTTAAATATCTTCATGGATGTGTCCTTTAAGGACTCTTCTTTCACAAATAATTATTTTCATTTTCATAATTTACTTCAGTGACATCTAAATTTGAAACTACATCAACATCTTTATCAATAGAAATTTCAACTTCTTCAAATTTTGTTAATGTTATACAAGATACAACAACCTCACTTTCACCTTTAGTTTCAACATCATTTTCATCATTTGATATATCAACACAATTGCAAGATTTACAAATAATTTGACTATCTTCTGTTGTTTCTACAAATTTTTCTATTGAAATGTTAATAGCCTGTGACTCAGCCATATATCTCCTCCTTACATCAAAATTTCTCTTCAAACTTTCCAAGGATTATCTAGCTATGTTTTCTTCAGCAATTACATAAAATATATTATCATCTAGGGCTTGTTGGATGTAGTACAAGGAAAATGCATCCTTTTCCTCATCCTAGAGTTTCTTAACTCCATCCTCAACAAAATTCCATAAACCTCTAGCATGCAAGAAATTTTTCATATTAACTAACCAACATTCATAAGTTATACCTGAGAAATATGGTGGTGGTTAATAGATTCTGCTCCATGCATTCTATACCTTTTCTTGAACTTCCCCTTCTTCAGTAGGTTCCCGGTGGATTCTCCTAATATCTTTGCTATGGAAAAACCAACTTCTTTTGCATTAACAATATCATTCTTCATCTCTTTAAGCCTTCTAGTTTTCACCATGTCTCTTTCTTCAAATAAATACTTGCATAGAATTTAAATTTCTTTTGGATATAGCCTCCTGATCCTCTTTCACGCATAATCGCTTCAATTCAAACTAAGCAAACTTCCAAAACAGTGGAATTCAAAATGGTCTAGCATTAAACTATATGTGAGCTCTCAACAAAGAAGAATGTATTCCTTTCAATTGATCAACCTTTATCTAAGGGAACATGCATGGACTCAACTTCATCCATGGACTACACCACTTTCTTGTCTTTACACAAGCCACTACCAAGCTTGAACATTTTAACCAACATGCAAATCACACAAGAGAAAATTGATTCAAACTTCAGCTATTAAATGATGGCTCGACATTTATTTGTGGGAGCACAAGAGCTCTTACCAACACAGAGATGAACATGCAAACGAAAATTACTTATTTTCTTTCTACATAGCATGAAGAGGGTGATGGAGTAAGACTCAACAACAAGGTATGCAAACAAAATACAAACAGTTTAACATACAATCGCACGGCTCATCCATGAAGTGAGCACATAACCAATGAACAAGAATAAAAAACACTCAGCTCTCATACCAATTGTTGGAAGGCAAGGGAGTCTTTCTCTTACTTTCAGCAACACACACAGATCACTTAGCTCAGCAATATTCACCTACAGGACTATTACTGTTGAGTTGCAGCTAACATTAATCTACAGAATTGTTTCAACAAACATTTTAACTACGTTTTGATTACCCTGCGTTCATAAATAATGACTGTTTCAACATACTCTGTTACAACAAATTCTGAAATGTAACTTGCTACAACAAAATTAAACACTTTATAGTCAATTATATATGTTCAGAAACTTATCATGCATATCATAATCTTAAACTTAAATATTCAACAATGAGTTTTCAGAGTCATAAAGACAGAGAGGAACATAGCAGCAAGATTACAGAGTTGAAACTCTGTTTCATAATCAACTCAGAATTTGTATTCCTCACCATGTGTTACTCTATATATCTCTCATACAAAATCAAAATTACATCGGTATTTATACACCATGAGATTAGTCGTTCTTCATTAATTAGCTTGACCTTTCACAAAATTGTATGTTCAGAATTAATTAATTCTCTTTCCTTTGATGAGATGCAACAGGAACGATGAATGCCCCTTCAACAATCTAATCACTTGGAACAGGTTAGTGAATACCTCTTCAAAAAACAATGTAATACTCAGCCCCAATAATTTTTTGATGAGCTGTGACAGAGGTTGTAACTACTTCTTCAGAAATCGATGTGGTGTGTTGCCCCTTTGAAACCTTGACAACAAGATAGAATCAAAGTGGTACTGTGGTAGTGGTTGGATCTTCAGCTTTTTTTTGGCCACTTAGCAGTGAGGTGAATGACATTTCGTAATTTGTTGTGGTGAAGAAATTAACCGCTACCAACACTAGGGATTTGTAGAAAGTAAAAATTTTACAATAGTTATGTAAGTGATGATATTTTTATAGCATATATAGTGATGACAACCAGTGAATTACACAAATAGAATCTATAAGATTGGGATGGTCTTCTATTTCAGTAAAAAAAACTATAAAGGAGGAAAGGGAGATGTGCATTCCCTTTAATAATCATTCTGGCATGGATTGGTTGTCTAAGGTTGGAGTTGATTGTTTCCAAAAGAGTGTACAAGCGATTTAGGACGTATTCATGTATAAAAAAATGAAAGGCACCTTCTTATTCACTAAATCCATCAATTCTTGTATTAACTCCTAGAATAAATCTTCCAAATCCATTGAATCACATGTAGAGAGGTGAAAAAAACTTGGGAATAAAATCAAAGGAAAGAAAAAGACTTTGTTTAAAACATTTTTCAATGTGAATAAGCATTGGAGTTTTATTAAAAATAGAGGTGAATTGAAGAATACATATCCTATTTTAAAGGGGCTAAGACAAATTATTTTCCCTTCCATAATAAATATTGGCACACAGTGATAGAAGCATGTAAGCTCATAGCGCTTGGATAAGACCTTTCACCAAGCTCAAAAAGTGTTTGACACTGGCATATTAGTGATGTTGTAAACATTTTAGTTCTAGGAAAATCTGCCATAACTGCTATGCACATGATCGGATTGGTCGACTCCACTTGTCGAGTTATCACTAGTGTTTGGGAAAGAAACGTTGTTATGGTATTTGTATTTTCACGTACATGCATTTTCCTTATGTAGATTTGAAATTTTTATGGAATATATATAAGTTTGTTTCGAGTCTTGAGTTTAAAATCATGGCACTTTGATTCTTTTCTTATGTATTTCAGCATTCGAAAAATGATTGTGCGCCTAGGATTGTGTTGACTCTACTCGAGAATAAATTACCTAATATAATACTTTCTTTGTGCGAATTCTTATTGTATTATATCGCCAACCATGACTCTTACCAGACGTTTTCATTTAGAAACACATCATAGAAAATGTTTAATGTCTCATTTGTGGAATATGCAGATGTATATATGGTTTGAGTTTGGATAAAATACCACAGCTAGCTATGGGACTGCAACGTGAAAGAGATGGGGTATGATTCCACAAGGGACAAGGTAGGGAGTAAGTAAAACCCCCTGAGCCAATAGGGTGTGACCATATGTGAATGGGGAGATCCATAAACCCTCAGCTATATGTTGTCCTCTGCACTCAATCATTTATTTCTACCAGAAGTTGGTTGACGCATTTAATGCCTTGGGAAGAGAAAGGCATGGAAGTCTAATTGTGTGTCTGATAAATTCTACAAGTCGAGAGTATACAGAACCCGTATTCTTTCTTCTGTAGCAAGTAAAACCACGTTAATGTGTGCCCATTCCATCATCTGGATTTCACCTAAATGTTGTTGTTCATTGGGATCATTCACAATTTATTCAATAGTCATTCACTCACGCGTTATGCATTCCTGATCTCGCAATCGAGCTTGTTCCCTCTGGTGCATCGTGATCCTGTGTTGTTCACTATTTGGAGTGGCAGAAGTGTGGTACTACAGTGTTTTTTGAGTGACATTGCGGTATGCAAATAAAATTTGTTGTCTCTATGTTATAGATGGAATCCTATGGGATGTGTTTTCCTTGTGGGATATTGTGATGTGCATCCCTTATTTGGTTTGAATACTAATGAGTGGAAGAGGCCTAGAATTGGCTGATCAACCTAGTGAAGAGAGGAACCTCACAGATAGATCAAGAAGGGTTGTCTAATGCTTTCTGCACGCCCAAGAGAACACTAGAAGGAAAGGTATGGCCTGAAGAAACTACGGAGAAGTGAAGGGAATAATTCCTTGTGTTGGGTGGTGTATGTATTAGGGAGGCCAAGCTAGATCTTGTGTAGGTGTCCATAGCTCTTTGGTTGAGATCACTAGCTTAGCAATTCTACTTGTCCATTGCCTTAGCATTCTAAGAAACCCACCTGTAGGTTGGTTTGACTTTGTTTTGATGTGTGTGAGTCATTTCCTTAGTGTCCTATGAGACCCAATTGTATATTGGCTTGGATCGATAATCTGTGAAACCCAACTGTGTGTTGGCTTGACTGTGTGTGACATGATTTGGTTGTGTGTGTATTTTGATGTATGCTGGCTTGGATGAGTAAGCCCAAGAAACCCATCTGTTAGTTGGCTTGGTTGGTTCTTAATGTAAGTGTTGGTTTGGTTGAGTAAGTATTGGTGAACCCAACTGTGTGTTGCCTAGGCTAAGTAAGTCCTGATAAACCCAGTAGTATTTGGCTTGTATGCCTACATCCTAATGAGCACAATTGTGTTTGGCTTGGCTGAATTTTGATATGTTTTGGCTATGTGGGAGCCTGTTGTTCCCTATTTCCTTTTATAAATCATGCCTAGCTCAGGGGTGGCAGTGGTGTTGAGAGATTAGTGAACACACTGGCCTATGGTAGGGTGGAACATTGCAACGACATAGCTAGTTGTAGGACAAATCCATCATCCAAGATAAGTATTTGATGGTGTTCTTGTTCTGCAATATATTTGCTTATGAATGACTATAGTGATTATGTAGAATTCGTATGAATATGATGAATGGATGATGATGAATGCTTGTTAGGTATTTCACTAGAGTTATCGTTGATTAATTTTAGTGCATTTGCATCTACTTTTTCCTTGTAGGGTTTTATGCATTTTTTCCTAAGTTCATGAAGGCTAGAAGTCTATTACAGAGTCATAATGCTTCGCACTTAGCATTTTCTCCCCTTGGAATCTGCTTGGGAAAGGTGAAAGGAAAAAATCGGGAAAGAGCAGTTGGAACAAGGAAGAATGTGGGTTTCTGCACACCAGGATCTGTTGCAGAAGGGAGGAAGGAAGGAAGCATAAGAATGGTTGAAAGTTCCAAGGAAGAGTTGAAGTTCCGATTTTTTAGGTCGAAATGTCAGAGGTTGGGAATCAACAGAGAAAATAAGTCTAAGGAAAAAGTTGATGTTCCTATTTTTGAAGTCTAAGGCCAGAAGGAAAAAATCAGAAGTACAGAGAAAGGTTGAGGTCGAAAGGATGTCTATCTGACTTCCAAGTTCCGAAGTTGGAAGGCAGAAGGGTGGAAGGGAGAAATGTGGAAGGCTGTTAACAAATAATCCGGAAAGCTGTCTTTTTTACTTTTGACTTCCAAAGGTGGAAGAGGGAGGAGAGAAAGGCAGAAGGGCAGAAAGGAAGAAGGGGGAAGGCCATTGAAAATTCTGCCAAAATTTGTCTTTTCGACTTCTGAGTTCTGAAGGAAGAAGGCAGAAGACTATTGGACGATTTTTTGAGAAGTTGTGTTTTCGGTTTCCAAGTTCCGAGCGGTGAAAAGTAGAAGTGTGGAAGGAGGAATAATGGCTAAACACTTATGTCGACTGTTAAAGTTATGATTCTCAAGTTCCGAGGTCAGAAAGTGGAAGCATGAAAGGAGGAAGATGAAAGAGTGTTTGAATATATCCATCACACATGGTGTTTCTGATTTTAGAGATCTGGAAGTGGAAGGCAGAATTCGATAGTGCAGAGGGTGGAGTGCGCAAAGAACCAGTCCATCGCGGAAATGGAGTTTCCAGTAGCAGAAGGGATCTACAAAGGGAGGTAAGACTATTTACAGTTCTTTCTAAGCCTAAGAATTAAGGTGGACGAGTGTGTTAACGTCCATGCCTTGTGTTTTGAAAGGAGAAGGGTTCTTGAAGCAAATTTTTAATAATTCTACATTATGGGGTATGGGGACATTATATTGTGGTATCAGAGCTACGGGTTGCAGCACTGGGCCTAAATGGGCCAAGTGGAACAATTAACAGAGCTTATGGCTACAGCATTGGGCCTAGATGGGCCAAGTGGAAAGTAAGTAAATGGTTTTCTAATTCTAATTTTTTCATGCAGTTAACAACGTCCTTGATTAACACATTTTTGCAAAGTCATAGTGTAGTTTGGAAAGTGGGTTTTTTTTCTAGCCATGAGAACCTACGCTATGAACAATGTACAAAGTCACTATGAGAACGAGGAAGATGCCATGGATGAAAATATCCAAGTGAGAAATGTTGAGACAGGGCATAATGGAATAATATTTCAAGAAACCTCGCCAGACATCGCAGGAACTATGAGAATCCTGATTAAAGCTCAGGAAGAGCAACATCAATTGAATGTCGCCATGTTTCAGAGTTTGACTGACATCCAAAGACGTATAAGCTTTGGACGTCGTGCAGTAAAACCAAAAGGTAGTAAAAGCAGTGCCAGAAGAAGAAAGAGATCTTCTAGTGGATCATCCGAATATAAAGGATCCATTGGGGGATCAAGCTCTTCTTCTCATAGGAATAAGAAAAATAGGCGCTACCGGAAAAACTCTTGTGATGAGTTTAAAAAGGAAATGCCTCTTACCTTTAATGGTGAGATAAAGAATGGTCAAGAAGCTAAATCATGGCTTTTTGGGATGAGAAAATATTTCCAAGTCCATGATTATTCAGGAAATATGAAGGCCTTTATGGGACTTGCATGATACTACAAGAGATTCATTGAAGGATTCTCCAAGGTTGCACATCCAATCACTTATTTTCAAAATAAGGGGATAAAATTTGAATGGATGCCAAGGTGTGAAGAAGGCTTCCAGCAGTTGGAGAATATTCTCACAAGTGCACCAGTATTGAAGATTGTAGACCTCGAAAAAGATTTTGTGGTGTGTATTGATGCATACGGTTAAGGACTTGGAGGATTTCTTATGTAAGACAACCACGTGGGATGTTTAGAGTCCTGAAAGTTGAAGGATCGTGAGAAGAACTATGCCACTCGTGATTTAGAACTTACATCCATAGTACATGCTCTCAAGATGTTGAAGCATTACTTAATGGGAAGAAAATTTGAGTTAAGGATAGACCATTGTGGTTAGAATATTTGTTTAATCATCCCACTCTAAATGCTAGGAAAGCTAGATGGTTGGATTTTTGTGTGAGTTTGATTTTGAAATAAACACATTAAAGGAAAAGAAAATGAAGTGGTCGATGCACTCAACAAAAAGGTGCATGACCTGTGCTTGGTATATCTTAGTATTTTCCAATCATGTTTGAGACAACGTATTGTTAATCATACTGTTGAAGATGAAATGTATGTGCAGATAAAGGATAAATTGTAGCAACAAAGTATTGAAAAGAGGTATGAGGGATATACATTGGAAGAATATGGAATTCTTACCTATAAGAACAGAATTTATATTCCAAATGTAGCATACTTGAGGAGAGTTTTCATGGATGAGATCCATAAAATTCCCTATTTTGGTCACCCAGGATATGAGAAAACAATTGCTACGGCCAGAAAGTAGTATTTTTTGCCATGAACGAAGAAGGACATTACTGAGTATATTTCAAGGTGCATGAAATGTCAGCAGGTGAAGGTTGAGCATTAACACCCAGCAGGTTTGTTGCAGGGTTTTCCAGTTCTAGAATGGAAATGGGAAGTTATTTCCATGGATTTTATTATAGGATTTCCAATGACTTGGAGGCAACATGATTCCCTCATTGTTGTGGTGAACAAGTTGAAAAAGGTAGCACATTTTATACCGGTTAATTCCACTTACAAAACTGATGCCATTTCAAAAATATTCATGAAGGAGATTTTTAGATTGCATGGATTTGCTAAGGAAATAGTCTTTGACCGAGATCCTAAGTTCACTTCCAATTTTTGGAAGGGGTTGTTTGCAGATTTCGGTACGAAGTTGAACTTTAGAACTACCTACCATCCTCAGATTGATGGACAGATAGAGAGAGTGATCAAGTATTGGAATACATGCTTCACATGTTTGTGATGGACAAACCAACCAAGTGGGAATATTACTTACACTTGGTATATTTTTCCTATAATAATGGAATACAAGCATCCTTGGGGATGAGTCCTTATGAATATTTGTATGGAAAAAGGTGTAGGAAACTAGTGACTTATGATAATCCACTAAACAGGATTGTGCTTGATCCAGAATTGCTCAAGGAAATGGAGTAGGAGGTTGCAAAGATCAGGCAGAATCTGAAAGCAACCTAGGACATACATAAAAGTTAACCAGACAAGCATATAGTGCATACAGAGTTCAGTGTTGGGGGTCATGTGTACCTTAGAGTGAGGGAAAGTAAGATTTGCTTAAAGCTTGGAAGTTGTTCCAAGCTGTCACCTAGATACTGTGGGTCCTTGGAAGTGCTTGAAAGAATAGGGCTAGTTGCATATAGATTTGCATTGACTTGCTAGCACTAGCGCTCATAATGTTTTTCATGTTTCTTTGCTTAAGAAATATGTACATGATCCTAACTATGTGATTGATTGGGATGTGATTCAGGTGGAACCTGAAGGAGAGTTCCAAACTGAGCCATTATGCAGCCTCGACAGGAAGGTTACAGTGCTCCAAAATCAAGCCGTTGGAGAGGTGAAGGTGTAGTGGGAGCACTGCAGTGCTAAAGAGGCTACATGGGATTTGGAGGATGCCATGTGATTGGCACATTAATTTTTGTTCAATTTTGTAGGAACACTGAGGACGGTGCCAGTGTAGCATTTTTGTTCAATTTTTGTAAAGCACTGACGACAGTGTTGTTGTAAGGGGGAAGCGAATGTAATACTCCAGTTTTGACCCCAAGGGGTAGGGGAATGTGTGCCCCAGTTTTGAACCCATGGTATTGAATTGTACATGATGTAAATATTGTATTGAGATAATGGAATGGAGCTCAAGGACAAGGCCCTTCCATCGATCTGGTTTTTTGTGCATGGGTGTTCAAGGTTGATGCCTATAGTTATTGTTCTAGTCAAGCACAACATGTTTTTCAATATCATGTGAAATGTGCAAATTAATAAAATACCACATATAATTATGGGACTGCAAAGTGAAAGATATGGCGGCATGATTCCACAAGGGATAGGGTGGGGAGTTAGTCAAACCCCCTGAGCCAATAGGGTGTGACCAGATGTCAATGGGGAAACCCATAAGCCCTCAGCTATATGTTGTCATCTGCACTTAATCATTTATTTATTCTAGAAGTTGGTTGAGGTAGTTAATGCCTTGGGCAGAGGAAGGCATGGCAGTATGATTATGTGTCTAAGCAAGTCTGCAAGTCAACAGTTTGGAGAACCTGTATTCTTGCTTCTGCAACAAGTAAAACCACATTAATGCGTTCTGATTCCATCATTTGGATTTGACCTAAACATTGGTGTTCATTGGGATCATGCACAATTCATTCAGGAGTCATTCACTCATGCATTGTGCATTCCCGATCCCACAGTCAAGCTTGTTCCTTGTGGTGGGGCGTGATCCTATGTTGTTCACTGTATGGAGTGGCATAAGTGTGGCTTCACATTGTTGTCTGAGTGACATTGTGGTATGCAAGTCAACCTTGTTGTCTCTGTGTTATAGAGGGAATCTTTTGTGGTGTGTTTTTCTTGTGGGATGTTGTGATGTGCATCTCTGTTTTGGTTTAAAGACCAAGGAGTGGCAGAGGCTGGCTAATCCTTTCTGCACACTTGGGAGAACACTAGAAGGGAAGGTATGCCTTGAGGGATCTATGGAGCAGTGAAGGGAATACTTCCTTGTGTTGGGTGGCGTATGTACTCAGGAGGCCAAACCAAATATTTTGTAGGTGTCCATATTTCTATGATTGAGCTCACTAGCTTAGCAATTCTACATGTCTATTGCCTTAGGAGTTTGAGAAACCCAACTGTAGGTTGGCTTGACTGTGTTTTTATGTGTGTGAGTCATTACCTTAGTAGCGTGTGAGACCCAATTGTATATTGGCTTGGTTGGACAATCTGTGAAACCCAAATGTGTGTTGGCTTGACTATGTGTGTGACATGATCTGGCTATGTGTGTGTTTTGATGTAAGCTATCTTAGTTGAATAATCCCAAGAAACACATCGGTTAGTTGGCTTGGATGGTTCTTAATGTAAGTGTTGGTTTGGCTTAGTAAGTCGTGGTAAACCCAACTGTGTGTTGGCTAAAATGAGTAAGTCCTAATAAACCCAGTAGTAAATTTGGCTTGTATTCATGCAGCCTGATGAGCCCAATTTTTTTTGGCTTGGATGAATTTTTATATGTTTTTGGCTATATAGGAGCCTGATGTTCCCTAGTTCCTTGCGGAAATCATGCTAAGCTAGGGGGTGGCAGTGGTGTTGAGATATTATTGAACACACTGGCCTATTGGTTGGGTTGACCTTTGCAGTGACATAGCTACTTGTAGGAAAACTCCATCATCCAAGATAAGTATTTTTTGTTGTTCTTACTCTACAATATATCTGCTTATGAATGAATATACTAGTTACGTATACTTCTTATGAATATGATGAATGCTTTTTAGGTATTTCAATAGAGTTACCATTGATGAATGTTAGTGCATTTGCATCTATTTTTTCCTCGTATGTTTTATGCATTTTTTCCTAAGTTCATGAAGGCTGGAAGTCTGTTACAGAGTCATAATTCTTTTGACTTAGCATTGCCGCCGCTTGGAATCACCTAGGAAAGGAGGAAGGAAAAAATCAAGAAAGAGCAGTTGAAACAAGGCAGATTGTGGGTTTCTACACCCCGGGATCTATTGTGGAAGGGTGAGAGGTGGGAAGCGGAAGAATAGCCAAAATTTCCATGGAAGAGTTGGACTTCTGCTTTCCAAGTTCTGAAAGTCAGAAGTCGGAATCGGGAGAGCAGATAAGTCCAAGGAAAAAGTTGATGTTTTGATTTTGAATTTCGATGTCGAAAGGTAAAAATTGAAAGTACAAAGAAAGGTTAGGGTTGAACAGATGTCTTTCCGACTTCTGAGTTCCAAAGGAGGAAGGGAAAAAGGGCGGAAGGTGAAAGGACTTTAACAAATCCGCTAAATAGTTGTCTTTCCGACTTCTGAGTTCCGAAGGTGGAAGGCAGAGGGAAGAAGGCAGAAGGCCATTGACAAATATGTTGAAAAGTTATCTTTCTGACTTTCGAGTTCTGAAGGCAGAAGGTGAAAGGGTGGAAAGGAGGAAGGTGGAAGACCATTGGACGATTCGCTAAGAAGTTATGTTTTCAGTTTCTGAGATCCGAGCGGAAGGCAAAAAGTGGGAGTGCAGAATGCGGAATAATGGTTGAACACTTTCATCGAGTGTTCAAGTTTTGATTCTCAAGTTTTGAGGTCAAAAAGGTGGAAAGAGGAAGCGTGGAAGGAGGAAGATAGAAGAGTGGTCAAATATCTTCGTCGCACATGGTGTCTCCAATTTCCGATCTCCACAAGAGGAAGGCATAAAACAAAAGTGCGGAGGGTGGAGTGCGGAAAGAACAGGTCCAGTGTGGAAATGGTTTTTTGGTCGTAGAAGAGATCTGTGAAGGGAGGGAAGACTATTTACAGTGCTTTCTAAGGCGAATGAAGGTGGAAGAGTGTGTTAACATCCATGCCATGTGTTTCAAACAGAGAACAAGAGTTCTTGAAGAAAATTTCTAATAATTTTGCATTATGGGATATGGAGACGTTACAGTGGTTCGAAACCTACACCCAAGCTTCATTGTTGTTAGTATTGATTCATATAGTAAGCTTCATTGTTGTTAGGATTGATTCATATAGTAACATACTATTCAAAATTATTGACATATTTTTTTATACTATCCACTACCATAATGTGTATCTTATTTGTTTTATTGAAAAAATGGCATAGAGTTAAGGCTCATCCTAGTATATATATTTCATTTATGCATATTTGTTTTACTCAATGTATATAGAGTGAAGATTACGAACAAGGTCTGAAAGTATATCCCTTTCACTATCGTTCCTATAGTAAAAGGGAGAATTCTCTATATTAGGATTTTTAGATTCACTATAATAATTGTAAATATTTAATTATTATTATATAATGGTAATATTTATCTAACTTCTAGTGTTTGTATTTATTTAATAAAAAAATAAGTAAGCTAATGCATTAAAGTTAAATAAACAAAATGAAATAATGTAGTTATTTGGTTAACAAATAATCATGTTCCTCTCAAAGTTAGATCCTACAAGAATTCATAACCTCTTAAATACAAACTTAATAACCGATAATGACTTAGGGACTTTGTAAAATGTGAATCTTGCTTATGTAAACTTGTCAATAGGACCTTTTTAATCATCTATGTGGCTCCTATGTAATTCTTTCTTTATCAAAATCAAGATTTCACATATCAAGCCTTAAACAAATAGAGTCTAGGCTTTTAAAGTGAGTTCTCAATAGGATAAACGAGTTAGACTTGTACAGGAGCAATGGACAAACTTGCCTCTTCCAATCTCCCTTATCTACTATATATTCATTACTTGCTTAACCATTTTTAGAGGATGGCTTGTTTTCACTTTTGGGGCTAGTTTTTTTCAGCGGAGTTAAAATCTCTTGGAAAAATAATAAACAACTTTTTCTTTGACTTTCTCTTTTTTATTTTTTCTTGAGTTAGGGTTCTTTTTTAATTTTTCACATTTCTTTTAATTCATAAATTACTCTTTTTCTCAATTTACTTTAATTTCTCTTCTTAATGTGTTTACTCTTTTAAGTCATATCTTCTAGTAAGCTAAGTCCTTCATTTAACGCCTTACCCCATAATGTCAACAATATAAAAATAATATTAATTTAATTACATAAAATGCCTTTTTGTCCATAATACCTAGAATTACAACTCTATAATCAAACATAAATTAAAATATAACCAAGTCCTTCTAACTTATTCAAAACATATTCAAGTTCTCTCACTTATTCAATTTGGGTAAAGCTTTGGGGAACACAAGAACAAAAGCTCTTTACACAACAATGACACTAGATCAATCAAAACAAATCACAACAAAATGGCCAAATTGGTTTCATGTGCATTGGAATGGCAAATTGGTTTTATGTGCATTGGAATGGTAATTTACTACTCTCTAACTACTACATTAGGACGATCGAATCACAAGCTGTCGACTATACATGGTCCACCAAATAGTAACACACATAACCAGTCCAAACATGTCCACTCCACCAAACCCTAAGTTTCGTTGCCGCACTATTGCGGCAACAAGGACAAGGACTCTACTTAACTCGACGCACTGTTAAGGCATGTTGTTTAATTAAACATTTGTTAGACTATTAAACTATAAACGAGGACCATGAATCTTTCACTTTCCTGGGATACTGGAGATCGTTCTTTCATTTGAGAAAACTTGAGAGTATAATGCCTATAAATATAATTATTGATTTTCTTAACCTAAGTGAGCTAAAACCCTAATTGAACTTAACAAAAAAATTATGATTGGTAGTTTAATATATATATGAAATAATAAAGTATGAATGGAAATAAAAGCTACTGCATGAAAAGAAAAATAAAGTAAAAGAAAAAGAAAATCACTACAGTGAAACGTTACTACACTACTACTCACACAAACACCAATTATTAAACGATAAGCGAATGGAGCCAAACAGTAACGCGAAGGACTTATTGAAGCAAGATCATGATAAGGGTTGGTTCCGAACCTTGTCTTTTGCATCTTCGACGTCAAATAGGGAAACTCTCTCATCGGAAAATGGAGACATTAAAAATTTAATAGGGAATTTCTCTGATAGGAAAATGGATACATTAAAAATTTATAAACAAACAAAATAAGTATGTAAAAATTAATCATTTAAGATTTTTATTTTATTAATAATATTTGTTTGAGCTGATTACTAAGATTAACCTAAGTATAATAAGTTTATAGCAGAGCAGAGATACATTTCATAGGTGGTATCTAGTTATGCTTAAATGCATCTTGATATAGATTTAAATAAGTTTCATTTAAAAGATGGTTAAGGAAATAGATAACAATTTGTTTAGTTTTATTGTATCATTTTTTTGTTTATTAAATAGTTAAATTTATTAATGTGTTTAAATAAATTTAATGTGGTTATTTAAATTTAATAGTTAAATTTTTTGCTACTGGTTATATTAAGTGGCTATGTTAATTAAAACAATCTAATGGATGTAAAGTTATAT
This sequence comes from Pseudotsuga menziesii, assembly GCA_001517045.1. NCBI lineage: Eukaryota > Viridiplantae > Streptophyta > Pinopsida > Pinales > Pinaceae > Pseudotsuga > Pseudotsuga menziesii. The sequence continues at coordinate 85,501 of LPNX010850326.1, forward strand.
ATTTTAGATCAATTATTTTTACAAAACTAATAACATCTATAAATATTTACACACCATTTAAGAGTAACAAAAGCCATAAATATGCTCCAATAACTTGGAAGCTTGATTTAAGTGATTATGATAAGCACCGATGTGGAGGATAAATGATCTAACAGACTCTGCAGGCTTAAAATAAATTGTAGAAGCTCGTACCTTGTAAGCAATATTCATGAGGAGGAGACGAGATACGACGCTTTTGTATGCCCAGATTAATTCACTAAGGAAAAAGTACAGAAAGTAATAACCCTTCCGCTCCATGTTGGCATGCTACCGTGTTAAGCGAATAAAAAAGCCATATACTGGCATCATACTGGCATCTCCTCTGCGCTGAGCTGAGCCCGACTTAACTTCCAACAATGTATCCAGAATTGATTACAGAACAGGGGTAAGAAATCACAGTTTTTGAAGCTAGCCAGACTTATAGAATAGCGGATGCAATAGTAGATGAACACCAACTCGAGCAGAATCGAAATCACTTCCACCAGCTGAGAGTCGAATAATCATGGCGCATGCAGTATAATCGTTTTCTGAGAAAATTTCAAGCCTAGAGAGCAGAGTAGAGATTCTTCTGTGAACATGGAATGGGAGAAGGAAAGGCTTGGAAGTTGGAAGTTTCCGTAGAAATTGCAAATGCAGTACATAACTGAAGAAGCAGAAAGGTGTCAAGAAAGAGCAGCTTACCTTTAGACACATGGAGTACAGAAAGACAACAAAGGAAAGGCTTTGCACTTTTCGAAGCGTTGACAATTGTATTTGTTTGTGTGATATATGTACTGCGAATTGGAGGAACAAAGCGTGACTCGGCAATCCAGAGGAGCAGGCAATGGCTACGTTTTCGTCGTGATTTCCCAATAGATTGGGCTCTGTGGATTGTCCAGAGGGAATTTATAGCCTGCTGTTCCCGAGTTAATGGATTGAAGAAATGACAAAGGGATCAGTAGAATGGTTGGCATTGGGCAATATGTAGTTTCAGTAATTTACAGCATGAGCAATTGATTACTTTCTGCTATAGTCTGCTCCTTCATTTACTGTCCATTTAATGCCATCTTTGCTGGAATAACTTTATCACCAAACTTCTGTTTCTGTTTCTGTTACTGCACAGTGCACACAAAGACCTAATGGGCTTTCTTTAATGCCTGCATCCTGCTGAATAATTTGTCATAGCACCGTAATTAAACAGATAAAGCCGAATGTGCAGATGCAATACTGAACGATGTATCGGTACGTATTCATCCACATCATTCATTCTCTTTTTCATACACAGAAAGTTATCATTGTGTTTCCCGTATCGGAACGTTGTATTAATCCAGTATTCCACCACTGTTGGAAAGTTTGATTTTTAGCGAACCTCCAGCTTTCCATACCCATGTATTCCACCACCGGTTCAGCATCGGCTTAGCATCAATTTCCATTAGATGCTTGTAAGCCATCTAATGGAGAAAAACTCTATACTCTACTCGAGAATAACTTAACTAGTATAATAATTTATCTGCGCGAATTCTTATAGTATTATTGTGCGTCTCGCATTAGGTTGACTCTACTCGAGAATAACTCACCTATTATAATACTTTATTTGTGCGATTTCTTATAGTAACATATCGCGAACCGTGAGTCTTACCAGACGTTTTCATTTAGAAACACATCATATAAAAAATGTTTAATGTCTCATTTGTGGAATATACAGATGCATATATGGTTTATGTTTGGCTAAATCCTAGTAACATATCATATTTTATTTTGGTTAATGTATAAATGTTTTCCCACATATATATATGACAATTCTATCATATTCAATCTCGGGTTGTAAAACCGAAAGTGCATTCTTGTTGTTCGAAACCTACACCCAACCTTCATTGTTGTAGCGATTGACTCATATGGTGACATACTGTTTATACTATCCAGAACCAGCTCATCCTAATACATATTTCGTTTATGCATATTTGTTTTATTCACTCTATATAGAGTGAATCTGAATCCTGTGAATCTGAATATGAATGCACACAGGGTAAGCAGGGGTATGTAATACATAGGTATTAAGGACAACCTCAGGAAGTATATCCCTTTCCCTTAGTTCCCCTTAGTTAAAAGGAGAATTCTCTTTTTTAATCCATCATAGTAACTGTTAATATATAATATTATTATATAATTGTAATATTTATTTAGTGTTTATATTTATTTAATAAATAATATAAATAAGTAAACTTAATTATTTAAATTAAATAGAATAAAGAAATAGAATAAACAAAATTAAATAATCTATTTATCTAGTTAACAACCAATCATGTTTCCCCCAAAGTTAGATTTCGTAAGAATTTATAGCCTCTTAATACTTGTACATATCACCACCTACTTAGACCAAACTTATTAATTTTAAGAATTGTAATGTTAAAGGACCACTATCAAGAATGCATTAATGAGTTAGTTGAGTTGGTCACATCACCAAGAATTAGTGACCCATAGTATTCTTTGACCCATGGTTTTGTGTTATGTAGTCTTATAAATAATGTTGCTTAATATTGAGAAGGTAATTCCATTGCCCAGGCAATTAATATACCCATTGTGTTTTCCAGTCCTTTATTGTCTCTTCTAAGAGTTGGACCTGTACCATTTTTACATGATAACCATTTTTATAAGATGACTGTTTTTCACTTTTGTTAACAGGTTATCCCATAACAAGAAGGATATCAACAATATAAAAATAATATTAATTTAATTATATAAAATGTTTTTTATCCAATATTAAGTTAATTATATAAAATGTCTTATAACCACCTCCTTTTAACTTATTTAAAACGTATCCTATGACTTGTTCAATTGGAATAAATTTTCGAAAATTACCTTATCTGTAACTCCAACTGCAACTATAGTGTTTATCCCAACTAACACAGGAACGAAAATTCTTAGACAACTAAGACGATAGTAGATCAATCTAAACAAATCACACGCGTGGGATAAGCGTTCACCAAATCGCCCCGTTTTTCCGGCCGATTTTTTATTAAAATAAGTCAAATGTTTGCTGTGAAATTGGTTATTTCATTATTTTGGAATTCTACTAATATTATTAGCTCATTCTAGACTAAATCGGGCATTTTAAAACTACCCAAATGATTAAAACTACGATTTAATACCTCGAAAGTATGATTTACAGCAAAATTGATCTGCCGGATTCCGGCGAGTCGAGGGCGATTTGGTGAACGCTTATCCTGCTCCCAAATCACAACAAAATGGTGATGAATAACGACTCTTCCCAAATTAATTTTATGTGCATGGGTAACACATAGCCAATCCGAACTTGTTCACTACATTGTCATTCCAAACATGTCCACTCCACCAAACCCTAATTTTTATTGCCACATCATTGCTGCAACAAGGACTCCACCTAACTCCAAATAGTGTTAAGGCCTGTTGTTTAAGATTAAACATTTGTTAGACTGTTAAAGTATTGACATCTTAAACATTTGTTAGACTATTAAACTATGGACGACGACCATGAATCTTCCATTTTCCCTCTGAGTCTGCAGATCGTTCTCCATCTCGGAAAAGTTGATTTTTAATGTATGGCATAATGGCACACTTAAATGAAAAGAATTATGATTCATGATATATCCACATTGGGTTTAATACACTAACTTGGAGTATGACTTGGCTTTAATTTTAAAATTAAAATTAAATTATTAATATTATTATATCATATATTTAAATGTTTAAATATTCTCTAAGATAAAAATAAAAAACTGCTATATGAAAAGAAAAAGAAAAATAAATAAAAATCAATTCAGTAAAACATTACTGTACTACTAATCACAAAAACACCAACTGTTATAAACGATTAGCGAATTGAGCCGAAGGATTTATTAAGGCAAGATCATGATAAAGGTTGGTTCCGAACCCTAAATTCGACAAGATCATGGACTTTTTGCAACTTCGACAAGATTTTGGTTGGTTCCGAACCCTAAATTCGATCAAGATCATGGACTTTTTGCAACTTCGACAAGATTTTGAAACAAAATAACCCTAAATTCTGTATAACAGCAATGGCTACATCATGGTGGTTCCAACGCCTCCATTTGCTGCTGAGCCCAACAGATGTCCACTTGTTATTTCACTACACCCAGGGTAGCTTAAGTAGCGCGGTATTTTAACTTCCCAGGACCCCGGTTGGTTTAGACCCCTAAGGTCGTTGTAACTTTTACACAGTGTTGAAATGAGGCTCAACATAAAACACAGCAGGCTCCTGTGATTTGATTACAGCTCTGTACCAATTTTATTGTACCTACATGAACCTGAGTTCAAGTTATCGTCTACATGAACCTTTATCTGGCGGGGCCTTCTAGTTGGCAGGCTACATCTCCTATCTTTTTGGTCTAGAATAGATGATGACGACAAGAGATGATGAGATAATTTCAAAATATTATCTCAAACTTGTTTGAGTTGATCAACAAAAATTAATTTAAGTATAACAAGTATACAGTAAGAATATATGATGGTTATTATAGTTAGTTATGATTAAATGCATTTTGATTAAAATTAAAATAAGTTTCAGTTAAACTGTGGTTAAATAAAAGATAACAATTTGTTTTTAGTTTTTTATATCAGTTTTTTTATTTATTAAATACTATTTGTTTTATACAAATATAGTTATATTAAGTGAAACAATATGAAATAATATTATGAATAATGAACATTTTAACTTTTGTCTAATATGCCTATAAACATTTACATACCAATTTACTTATAATTATACTACTATTTAAAAATTTAGAACTTGCATTTTGAAACTAAGCCCAAGCAATTCACCAGAGCATTCATTTAAATACTGATTGCGATAGACGATGAACTATAAACGTTGAGCCATGCATGGTTAAAACACCAGTAGACCCAACTCAAAAGTAAACTCGTTGCAAGATTTAACCAAGTAACCGTAAACAAATTTGTTAAAGTAAACGTTAAGTGACGGGCAATGAAAATTTGAAATTCCAGGCCTGCTTGGACGTTTCCGTAGGAATTGCAGTACATAATTGAAGAGGCAGAAAGGTATCAGGAAAGAGCCGTGCAAGTGGAAGTGGAAAGCAGCTGACCTTTAGTCACATGGAGTACAGAAAGACAACCAAGGAAAGGCGTTGCATTTTTTGAAGCACTGACACATGTGTTTGTTTGCGTGATATGTAATGCAAGTTGGGGCCCGCCGGGGGAACAAAGCGTGGCTCTGCAATCCAGAGGAGCAGGAAATGCCTGTACGTTTTCTTGCTGATTTCCCAATAGGTTGGGCTCTGTGGATTGTCCAAAGGGAATTTATAGGGTGCTGACAGCTGTTACCGAGCTAATGGATTGAGGAAATGACAAAGGGATCAGTAGAATGGTTGGCAATATGTAGTTGCAGTGATTTACATTATGAGCAATTGATTACCTTCTGCTCAAGTGACCTCATTTACTCTTCCATTACAATCCTGGTCAGTAGAATGGTGGGCGCTGCAAGCAATCTGTAGTTTATGTCATTTACAGCATGAGCAATTCATTACCTTCTGCTATTGTCTGCTCCTTCATTTACTGTCCATTCAATGCTATCTTCGCTGTAATAACTTTATCACCCAACTTTTTGTTTCTGTTACTGCACACAAAGACCTAATGGCCATTCTTTAATGCCATCCTGCTGCATAATTTGTCATAGCAACCTAATTAAACAGATAAGAGCCGAAGGTGCAGACCCAATCCTGAACGATAACCAAGCATTCTTTTTTTAATACACAGAAAGTTACCATTGTGTTTCCTGTCTCAGAACGTTGTATTAATCCAGTATTTTCCTGATAATTAATACATAATTAATATGGCATTCTTCTATATCATAATATCAATTTCAAATTCAAAAGGGATGACAAAATTTCAAATAAGAATATTTTATATTGTTTTTTCTTTTATGTTTATTTAAAATCATTATATTTGTCGATTTCTTTTCAAAATAAATCAAATCTACTTAAAAACATATTTACGTACATTCAACGCAACTTAAATGTGATACAACTAAAATCTAATACTGAGTGTTGTGCAGGCCTGAAATTTGACCGTATATATAAAGTGTGTTCAAATGCGCGTGGGATAAGCGTTCACCAAATCGCCCCGTTTTTCCGGCCGATTTTTGATTAAAATCAGTCAAATGTTTGCTGTGAAATTGGTTATTTCATTATTTTGGAATTCTACTAATTTTATTAGTTCACTCTATACTAAATCGGGCATTTTAAAACTACCCAAATGATTAAAACTACGATTTAATACCTCGAAAGTATGATTTACAGCAAAATTGATCTGCCGGATTCCGGCGAGTCGGGGGCGATTTGGTGAACGCTTATCCTGCTCCAAATGCGTTCAAATGTCCCACAATGTATTCGACACGTAGATGTCAAACGAACACGTCAAGAGTGAGGGGTACCCAAAAAAAATTGACAATCTCCGGCCAGAAATTTTAATACCTCTCTAAATTGTATAGGACCTGCCCTCTGCACTACTCTCTTCTGTTAGCCTCGCAATTCCAAACATGTCCACTGCATCGTCATTTCGAACATGTCCTCTCCGCCAAACCCTAACTTTTATTGCCACATCAGTGCAGCAACAATGACTCCACCCAACTCCACACAGTGTTAGGGCGTTTTGTTTAAGATTAAACCTTTGTTAGTCTATTAAACTACCACAACCATGAATCTTCCACTTTCCCTGTGATTGTGGTGATTGTTTTCAGTCTCGGAAAAGTTGAGAGTATAACTTCTATCGAGTTAATAATTGGTTTTTTGAGAGTATAACGTCTATCGAGTTAATTATTGATTTTTTTTTAATGTATGACACACCTATATGAAGTAAAGAATTATGGTTCATAATATATATATATATATATATATATATATATATATATATATATGTATATTGAGTTTCATAGAGAATTACATCAAAACTTGTTTTTGTAGAATTTGATGAATATTTGAAATTCATCACAAGGTTTATCACTAAGAAATTCTTAGAGCTGTTGCTGTTATACCATGTTTTGTACCTATACTCCAATACCTTTCTGGTGACCTATGTTCACATCTATAGATTTTGGTGTAATGACAAACTTTACATGGTATCACAACATAATTAATAAGTAGTAGAAATATGTACATGAGTCACTATCAAGATTTGTTTATCAGCTCATTCTCATAGTGCTGGTACCTCATAATATGGAGCCACAAATATGTACTTGTCCAAATGATTTGGCCATGACTTTAAAATTAAAATTGAATTATTAATATCATTATATCATATTGTTTAATTGTTTAAGCTAACAATATTCTCCACTTGAATAAAGTATGAATGAAAATAAAAGCCACGGCATGAAAAGAGAAATAGAGTGGGAGAGAAAGAAAATCAATACACTGAAACATTACTATACTACTCTTGGAAAAATGGAGAGAGGAGCTACTACACTAAACTTGAGTTACTCGACAGTGAGAACTTTTGTTTTTCTTTACTTTTGGACTTGCCACACATTACCTTGGGAAACCTCACCTTTTAATTGCCACTTAGACAAGTAAGGCTTGACTACATCTATAATTACAAACTTGAAAATTTACAACGATGTTTCACCTTTTACAAAGCTTCGTTTGTGAACACATTCGAAACACATGAGCTTGAGCTCTCAAACTCTTCTCAAAGTTTTTTCCTTCTTCTTCTCGACTACTCCACCCTTGCTCTCTTTTCTCTTCTTCTCTCTCTCGCTCTTTTTTAATTCTTTTTTTTTCTTCATATACAGAGACTAAAATTTGATTCTCTTCAAAGCTACCAACCAATGTTAAAGACTATAATTACTTTCTACCTAAAAACTTAACTTCAAAAATACAATTCGACTACTTAAATATGGAGTGACATGAACTCCTCAACCACAGTGAGTGACTCAGAACAATGTACATCTATGTACTTTAACTGGGTTGGCTAGGATGTGATGAATATCTGTGAGTAATTAATTAATTATGAGCAAATAGGATATTTAAACAATTTTACAAAATGTTTTAGAGTTGAAACTTGCTTTGTGCATGACAGAATTAACTAAGCAAAACTTGTAATTCCTAAATAACTTCACAAATATTGGAGCGTATCCCTTGTCAATGGTTTTGTAAAGATGTATGCCAGCTCATCTTCATACCTAAAAAATTCTAAGCAAATCTCTTTGTTGTTCACCAATTCTCTTATGAAATGATACCTTGTGTTGATGTGCTTGGTTCTCGTGTGGAACATGTGATTATTTCACAATGCAATGGTTGAACTGTTGTCACAGAAAATGTTCGTTGTTTCTTGATGGTTCTACGAGAAGTCTCTTAAAATTATCCACATCCAAATGACTTGGCATGCAGTGCTTGTAGCTGCAACATATTATGCTTGTGTTGAAGGCATAGTTACAATAGGATGTTTCTTCAAATCCCACTACACAATGCTTAGACCAAAATGAAATGTGTACCCACATGTGTTTTTCTCGTCATATGTGTTTCCTCCATTATCGCTATCAGTCTATCCGATGAGTTTAAAATTTTTGAGGTTGAATACATGATGCCAAGGTATTTTGGGCCGCTTACATACCTAAGAACTCTCTTACCTGCTTGTCAATGAAAGCCTTTTGGTGACTCCATGAATCTTGAGATAAGAATTACACCATGCATGATGTCTGATCTTGTCACAGTTAAATACATAAGTCTACCAACCATCCTTTTAAATAGTGTGGGATCTACTATTGATCCATCATCATCCTTGCTCAATTTTAAACCTGTTATTACTCGTGTTAAGAATACCTTGCAATTAGACATATTTAAGCTTCTAAAAAATGCACTTGCATACTTTGACTGTGATATGAATATACCACTTTCAGACTGCTGGACTTCAATGCCTAGAAAAAACTTCATAAGCCCCAAATCAGTCATTTAAAAATCGTTTTCCATGATTTTTCTAAATTCCTTTATGCCAAAGTCACGAGTAAATTTTAAATCATCTAAATACATGCAGACAATTAACATGTTACCTTTTTCATTAACTTTGGTGTACAACATCGGTTCACTTTCACTTCTATGAAATCCATTCTGGGTGACATAGGATCGATGCAACTATACCAAGCTCTAAGATCTTGCATCAAACCATAAACTGCATTTTTCATCATGTATGGTTTTTGTTCTTTTCCTAGAATTTCATATCCTTGTGGTTGTTCCACATACACTTCCTCCTCCAAATAGCCATTCAAAAATGTCGATTTAACATCCATTTGATAAATAGGCCATTTGTTTTGAGCAACAATGGAAAAAACTGTTATGACTATATCCATGTATGCGACATGTGCAAAAGTTTCATTACAGTCTATGCCGAATTGTTGAGTGAAACCTCTTGCGACTATTCTTTCCTTGTGCTTCTCCACATTGCCATAAACATCTTTCTTGGTCTTGTAAATCCAGTTGATGCTAATTACATCTTTATCTTTTGGTACATTTACCACCTCCCATGTTCGGTTCTTCTCAATGCATTATATTTCTTCATCCATGGCTTGTTCCCGTACTTCTTCTTAGATAGTTTCCTCAAATGTTAGAGGATCATCTATTTGAGAAAATAATGCAAAAAAAAAAAGAGAATGAGTTTGGTGTACCAGTTTCATATATCTCGCGTAGACTTGTATTTGTTGGATTTGTCAATATCAACCTCAACAAACTACTTAATAGATTTTATTGTCCTCTTGGTGTGCTAGTCGACGTAGCTTGAGCTACGACTTGTGTTGATGTTCACTATGTTGAAACATGTTGCGGTGTCTTGGGAGTAGTCGGTGATGAAATACTTTGACTTACATGTCGTGTTTGATCCAGTTCCTCTACCATGTCATCATGCTCGACAGTCGAAAAAATCTTGATAGCTTTATTGTTGGTTCCATACCATGATTCATTATCAACAAATTGAACATCACGACTGATAATTACTTTTTTGCGACAGGGTCATATAAATTGTAGGCTTTTGTGTCTTAAGAGTAACCAACAAGAATACATTTGTCCCTTTTTTTCTAGTTTCTTTCTCAACTCATCAGGAACATGAGTGTATGTGACACAACCAGAAAAAAATTAAATGAGAAACACTGTGATTCATACTTGTCCTTGCTTCTTGAGGGACTTTGTTCTTCACGCTCTTTGTGACATGGCATCGGTTCATAATATATAAAGCAAATGTGACTGCTTCAACCCAATATTTATTTGACAAATGCTTGGCTACAATTATGTTGTGCACCATCTCCATAATGGTTCTGTTCTTTCTCTCCGTGACACCATTCTGCTGAGGTGTATACTGCGTAGTCAATTTCTTGTGTATTCCATGGGTTTTGCAAAAAATTAGGAAGTAATTCAAAACATATTTATCGCCTTTGTCCATCCTTAATATTTTTATGTTGTATCCACTATGGTTCTCCAAGAGTGCCTTGAATTGATGAAAATATCAAAATACACCAGATTTATGTTTTAAAAATATACCCATGTTTTTCTTGTGAAGTCATCAATAAAAGTTAGAAAATAATCCGAGCCTCCAATAGATGATGTTTGCATTGGCCCACAAATATCAGAGTGCACAATCACAAGTGGTGTGCATTCTCTACATGACTTTTCAAGTGGAAAATTCTCTCTATGCTACTTGCAAGAAATGCAGTCTTCACAAACTATTTATGGATTGTCGATCAATGGAAATTTTTTCACCGTGTTCTTTGTGTGTAGTAGCTTCATCCCACCAAAATTCATATGTCCAAATATAAAGTGCCACAGCCAGGACTCATCCTGAACATTTGATTCGAACGCTGCTTGAATTTCACCGCTTTCTTTTTATTTCTTGTCGTAGTGCTTGTTCACTTCTTTTCTTTCTTCCTTGAATGCAGCTCCTGTATTTTCCTTCCCTTTCATGTCTCGCATTATACTCAAAGGGAAAAAGTGATTACTTTTCATTAAAACTTAAATGCTATCAGTTGGTTGCTTGGACACAAGTCTTTAATCACACAATGGTTGTCTTCCATCTAGAATCTATAATATTTTTGTATTAGTCGTCCAATGCTCAACAAATTGTGTTTCATACCTTCGACATAATAGAAATCAGGCATAATATTTCGCTCCCCCTGTTTGGTTAGAATACTAACGATACCTTTTCCTAAAATAGTGACTTGGACATTATTTCTAAGTGTGACATCTATTTGAACTGATTTGTCTAGATTGGAAAACAAACTTAAATTACCGATCATATGATTGCTACATCCTAAATCTAAATACCATATGCCAAAAGGAATTTCTTGAACACCATTACATTCAATTGGGGATGCACATGCCAACAACATTGTGGTTGACGAAGTGTTGGTGTTGCTCCACTGGTTTTGGCTTTTCCTTCCTCTTCATATTGCTTCTTCTTGCATTCATATGCCGCAATGACCAAATTTCTTGTAGTAATGAAATTGTACTTTTTAGTTATCAAACTTGTGACCACTTGGTTGAATGGAGTTATGATTTTTTCGTCTTCCAGTGACATTTGCGAGACCGTTTCTACGTCCTCCTCTAGAAAAATTCTTCCTCTACCTCTAGAATTATATCTCCCCCTGCTTCTTCGATGAATTATAGATGATTGTGTTGCAAATGCACCTTCTAATCATGTATTTGATCTATTGATTCTATGTTCATGATTTATGAGTGACGCTTATAACTCATCAATGGTAAACTATGACATGTCTTTGTTTTCTTCCAAGCTCACAACCAAGGATTCAAATCTTTGGGGAAGACTTCTAAGAACATTTTCAACAACCCTTCTCTCTTTATATTTTCTCCATGATATTTCAATTGATTTATCAACCCAATAACTCATGTATAGAATGAATCCAATGAGTCTTTGTCTTTCATTGATAGAGATTCAAAATATCTTCTAAGAATATGCAATCTAGAATTGTTTACCTTGTCGAAGCCTTGATAGGTAGTTTCGAATGCATATCATGCCTCCTTAGTTGTCTTTTTTGTTGCTACTCTTGGGAGTATGCTTTCATGCATGGATTGATGTATGTAGAACAGAGCCTTTCCATCTTTCTTCCTATGTTCCCTCAATGCATCATTCTCAGCTTGTGTGATATTATTATATGTCACCTGATCTATTGGTTCATGGCGCTCGCATGAAGTTGGTTCCACTTTTTGGTGCCACTTAAGAAATCAAAAACACACTTCCGAAGTGCAAATCAAGAACGCATATGCGTTATTGATGGTACGTTCGGAATAACCCGAGCACAAACACAAGGCAAAGGTTCATGAAAATGTATAGCGTATACGATATATAGCATATGCGTTTTGTAAATGTTGAATATCGCATATGCAATATATCGCTATACAGGATAGAAACTTATTGTTGGAAGGATTGTGAAATGATCACAATGGATGTGGAAGACACGGTTCAAGTTTTAAAACTAGTAAACTACATTGATAAAGTTAATGGAGTTCACAAATGAAATAACAAACAACCTGGAAATCACTAGGTTTCTTCTTGTTCGGAAAGGTTCCTAATATTTGAAATATCAATGATCCATGGCTTGACTATGGAAGCCTCTATTCACCATGTGTAGGCTTTAATCATTGTCTAGCTAACTTCAAGATTGACTTGGGATAGATGACTAAAAATAGACCATTTCTATTTGAGAATTTTTTTCTTGATCATATAGGAATCAAAATCAATATATTTAAATGGTGGCAAGAAGCATACATAACGTGGGGGATCTTAAGTATTATTTTCAACAAAGACTAAAAAATCTTAAAATAGGCTAAAAATATATAACCAGGAAATATTTGGGAACATATTTGTATCTAAAAGAGAGCTAGATGATAAAATGGATTGGCTTTAACAATATATGATCACGAAGGGAAGTTCGAGACAAATTAAGAAGGAATAAATGGATCTAAGGACCCAATTAGGAATTAGAGAATGGAAAGAAGACACCTCGTGGAGGTAGAAATATAGAGTCAGGTTGCTAAAAACTTTGAAATAATGAGGTGAAATAATTACTTCAAAATATCCATTGGATAGCTCAAAAACACTATTTAATTCATCATGTCAACAATTTTTCTATTCTTGCAAGTTATGTATGGGATTTTATTCTTTCCTGCAAAGTTCCAGGTTGGAAAGAAGACACCTCATGGAGGTAGAAATATAGAGTCAGGAAATCAATAAAATGTTCAAATCCATGGCCAATGGAAACCATTTCTACTTCCTTAAAGGGATAGCAACATCCATTTTTTATGAAGAAAGCATTGTGGAGGATATACGATCTAAAGATATTCGAAATGTAGAGATTGAAAACCATGATTTTAGAGTAACCATTCAACAACCCTTACATCTCACTCTCTTCTTCCACTACCTTCCCAATGAAGGTTTCCTACTTCCAACAACACCCAATCAATCAATTTCATTTTGATAGTTGCATTGGATGCACTACAATAGCAAGGTCCAAAACATAGCTATAGATTTTCCTAGAATTTATTGTTCATACAAAACAATATGGCATAAATGAAAAATGTGAATTATATATATTGTTTTATTCGAGTTTGTTTGAATAGAATGTTTGTTCCAATATTGTAATCTCAGAAGGAACAAGATCAATCATATAATTTCTCATAGCCTCCATAGTATAATGAGATTTGAATGACACTCTTTTCATCCTTCCTACTCTTTCCAACCTTCCATCAACTAGTAGATAGGCAAGCCTACATTTCTCTTCATTAACATATGAGCTATTAATACACAATAATCCATTTGGTATTGTATCATGAATTCTTCCAATTAAAGTATATCTGGATAGAACAAGGAATGTAAGAGGACTCACAAATGTTTCTTACATACCATAAGAAATTTAGTGCTTGTTAGTTGAAAGCAGTATGTGCAAAGGGAAATAATGATCAATGCTATTAAATACTAACAAAATAGTGATATTATCTCCACAAAGTAGTATGTTAACATTGCATAGTACATATGGATAATAATGGATCTCCACAACGTGCCTAGAAAATATACACAAACGATACCACATATTACCCTTGATAAAAAAGCATGCAATATGGAACTTTGCAAGAAATAATAAAATCCCATACATAACTACAAGAATAGAAAAATTGTTGACATGATGAATTAAATAGTGTTTCTGAGCTATCCAATGGTTATTTCGAAGTCATTATTTCACATTTACAATATTTCATATGCGATATTGAAAAGTAAAAAATTAAAATAAAACAGAGGTCGGAGGCCCCTCAAATATCATTTGCACAGGATCAGGACAGCGAAAAACCGCAAGGGAGAAATAACGCATAAGCGATTTGTGTTTTAGCTTTTCGAGGTCGAGTGGCTCCAATGGCAGGTAAATGCTCTTATCCTTTTCACTTAGTCTTCAATTCTTTAATTTTTTCCATAATTTCATTGCTTTTATAATTATTTTAAACAAATTAAAAAAAAAATTGAATGTTCAATCAAAGAATGATTAAAGGTAAAATAACTTGTAGTTTTTTGTTTAAATCTTAACAGACAACACAAATGAACAACACAATGTGGAAAAACCACCCTCTAATAACCCATAACAACCTAACCCAAACCCAAACCCGAAAGGGGGAACAAGATCGAAACTCACAGATTATTGCACGTTTGGGATCATTGAGGTGCCTTAGATCATCTATTAGAGGGGGGGATTGTTTGAGAGAGTCTTGAGCCGATGCATTGGACACAATAACAGACACAATTGCCGAAGCCCAAGGATATTTGTACAACATTACCTTGTACAGAGAATATAGGAGGCAATACTACTCCGATGGATTGACTCATAAAGACATCAAAGCCTTTAAAATTACAAAAGACCATTTATTTTCATTATTCTAGGACCCTAACACCGGATTGGTTCCACCCACCAGTCGAGCACACCTTTCCATAGACTGGTGCATTGAACCAAATATAAAGGCCAATTGTATGCATCGTTGGTATATGGTCTTCGATAAAGATCCCCATGGGAATAGGGACATCCCATTTTATTTCCTTAGGAAGTTGTATGTAGAATTCATCCTAGGGAAACATGTTAACTACTTCGATCTCTTAGGCAACCAAGGTGTTGGTCATGGGATGCCCCAAGATATGGAAGGTGCCAGGACGGATCCTAACTATGTGCCACACCCACCACGCACACCAAAACCCCCTCAGGTATATCCTCCTGCAGGTCTTGTGATTAAGAATACACAGGAGGCATTATTTGACATGACAGATACATTGCTTTAACATGGGAGTGATGTCCAAGGCAATGTAGACCAAGGGGTTGGCACTTCTAAGGCGGGTCCATCTACAGATCACAGAGGAGATGTAGAGTCTTCAGAGTGTCGTGTTACTCCACACCATTGCACATTGTGTGGAGGCATATGCTATGGCCCTGCTTCCGACTTCCAAGGCAATGGATTACTTTGCTTTGTAAGTAAAACTCATTATTTTCATATTAGATTTTGTTTCATGTCAAAATTTTCAATTGTTTCACAATTTATTTGTATTTAATTATCTAACAAATTGTGTGAACAAATACATAGCTGGTGTCCCATGGTACACCACAGTCACATAGTCCGTTGATCAACGTTGAGAACATTGATGTGGCTATCAATATTGCTTATGGGTTTGGTTCTTCACCAATAGGGGTAAGAACTATACTTGTTAATTTGTCAACTTTATTTACATATTTATAGTATAGATTGTAACATTCAATATGTATCCTAATTTTGATACAACATGTTTTATCCAGGTTGACCAGGATGAGTATATTGTATCTTAGCCTATTCCCTCTCATGCAGAGGTAGATTCCCAGACACAGGTATTATTTGAAATATGCTTTTAATTATGTTTCGCTTTCTTTGAAAATTCATTTTAATTGTATCGCTTTGACATATGTTACTTTATGCAAGAACCTATTGTGACAGTGGTGCTTGAAGAGCAACAAAGTGAGGTTGTTGTCAACCCACCTCTTCCCCCCAACCAGGTATGTATGTTTCGCTTTCTTTGGTAACATATTTTTCCTTCCAAGTAGTATATATGTCTCTGCTTCACTATTTTATATGAAATTGACATATATGTTACTTTATATGCAGACCCCTAGTGAGGCACTGGTGCGTGAAGAGCGCCAAACCGGTGGCCCACCTTTGATGAGCCAGCAGGTATGTTTATGTAGATTGCTTTCTTTGTACGTTTTTGTATATATTTCTCTGATTTGGTGCTTGAAGAGACCCAAATTGGTGACCCTCTCCCCCCGCAAGGTACATGTATATTTGTTGACATTGGCATAAATATATATATATTTTTATGCAGCTTGATAGTGAGCAAGTGGTGAAAGAAGAGCACCCAATCAGGGTCGTTGTTAGTGAAGTACCAAGACCCATGATTACTTACTCACATACAGTAAGTAGAAATGTTATTTTGGTTTTGGAATTTGAACAAATGTACATATAATTTTTAAAGGTTGGTAAATTAACTTACAAAATTTGGTTTTTCTGCAGTCTCCACTGATACGACCCATCCCTCTTGTTCAGCGATGGGGATCACCAGTGAGCAGTCGAAAAAGAAAGCTACACTTCTCCGAAGACTCTGGTAGTGGCAGCAAAAGGGGGGATAACTAGAATAAATGTATAGGGGGCATACATAGATGTAACTTTTTTTTCATATGTACACACAGATGTACTTTTTGATCCACTATTTTGTATTATGGCGATGTGGCATGGCAATTTTTGTAACATTATTGCTATACATATATAATATAAAGCAAGGTTCAAATTTATACATATATGGTTGACTTGATCTTGGAACATGATATGGTTGACCTTATCTTGGAACATGATATGTGTGGTTCATGCATGTGTGCTAACTTAAACGAATTTCCAATACTTAAAGGAAGAATTTACGAATCATCAACTTTTTAACATTATAGCTATCCTCAAATTTTTAACATCATAACGATACCATACAGTAAGTAAATTACATACACTAACAATCATAAAACTATGCCATGCATGGATGTGTAATATATACCATATCATACCCTACAATACCCTATGATACTAACATCATACAATTCTAACATACAATAACATACCCTACAATACCCTATGACACTAACATCATACCATACTAACATACAATAACATCATAACACTAAGTCATGCATGCACATGTGTAATATACCATATCATACCCTACAATACCCTATGATACTAACATCATACCATACTAACACACAATAACATACTCTACATTACCCTACGACACTAACATCATACCATAATAACATACAATAACATGTACCATAACATTTACATACTAACAATATGTACAATTTAACACTAAGTCATGCGTGCATGTGTAATATATACAATATAATACCCTACAATACCCTATGATACTAGTTCATTATACCATACTAACATACATCATGTACCCTACAAACCCTAAATTGGTTGAAGTAAACCCTAGTTCCATCTCATTATTTGTCAACCCTAGTGATAGCATGCAAAGTGGTGTTCATGAAAGCCTAGTTGGTTTCTAATTTGTACATGGCCATGTGTTTTTAGTTCCCTCTCCTAACTTGCAATTTGCTCACAAAACCCTAGTTCCATCTCATACCTTCTCAACCCTAGTTGGTGCATGGAAATTGATGTTCATGAAAGCCTAGTTGGTGCATGCAAGTATTGGTGATCATGTGTTTCTAGTTCCCTCTCCTAACTTGCATGATTGCTCACTAAACCCTAGTTCCATCTCATACCTTGGTAACCCTAGTTGGAGCATGCAAATTATTGTTCATGAAATCCTAGTTGGTGCATGCAAGTATTTGTGATCATGTGTTTCTAGTTCCCTCTCTTAACTTGCAAATTGCTCACCAAACCTTAGTTCCAACTCATACCTTGGTAACCCTAGTTGGAGCATGCAAATTGCTGTTCATGAGATAAGGGAACTCCACCACGGGCCTAATTCCATCTCATCAAAATACCCCAATAGATAACAGAAGAAAAAATACTACATGATCTTTGCAAAAAAATTTAGTCAATATAGAAAATTTGGTTAAAAAGATTAACATCCACAGAACTCTGAAATGTTAAGAGAATTACAATGTCTTCCAAACAAGTTCTATAACTTAATAATTATAATTGAATATTTAAGTGACCATAACAATTATATTAAACAACTATTTATATATTGTTACCATGTTGGTCCTATATTTGACAAAAATCCCAATTTCAAAAATTGTCCAAAATTAATAATAATATTATTATAGAAAATATCCAAAAACACACATAGTCTTATACATGGCAAAAAAACTGTATGAAGCAAAAGATTATCTAACTCAACCAAAATAGTGAAATATACATCTATTACATGTCACCTTTATTTGATTCACAATGAAGAAACCAAATAGGGCCCTTCAATTATCTCTTCTAACTCCATATCTTCCAGAATTTGACTTGCTTTAGGAAGAAAATCAACAATAATGTTTAGTTCCCAAAAACATGCTGAAAATAAATGTCCTAAAGAGTAGCAGTATTTGACAATTAGGTCTTGTTTAACATCCAATTTATAGTGAGATCCTAGTCAACAAAAACCTAGAGAGTTTTTACACCACCATTGAAAGCACATTTCATCAAGAGCATTGAGGCCATTAATTATGCAAAGTTGTTTGTTCCAATGCCAGTTCCAACTTTATACTTACTGACATGCATATCAAAGAAAAATAAGATGGCCTATGATACTAAAATTTGGATCACTTTGATATGCACCATCAAGGAAACCCATGACTTCTACTTGTCAATAATAACAACTTTTGTAAGCTACCATGGGAAAAGAATTAGATACATGTTTAGTGTACTTTTTGAGACAATGCTTGAATAAGAGATTAATTCTTGAACAAAAGAATGATTTTTTCCTCAAATATAATTAAGAACTAAGTTCATCCCTAGCCAAATCCCCCATATGACCATACAAATAATTATTTTAAACATTTTGAGTTCTCTTTTTCCATACCAATGCCACTAACAATCATAATCAAAGCACCTTTCCACATAATGTAGTTTCCTTTGTGTAGTAGACACAACCCTGAACATTTGGTGTTGATCTAGAATTTTACATTTAATTCAGGTTAAGAAGGAAACACAATGTGGTCAGGCACACAAATGACAAAGTGGAGTAAATAGTGACTCAATTGCTCACCAAACCCTAGTTCCATCTCATACCTTGGTAACCCTAGTTGGAGCATGCAACTTGGTGACTCATGAAAGCCTAGTTGGTGCATGCAATTATTGGTGATCATGTGTTTCTAGTTCCCTCTCCTAACTTGCATGATTTCTCACCAAACCATAGTTCCATTTCGTACCTTGTCTTGACCCTAGTTGGAGCATGCAACTTGTTGACTCATGAAAGCCTAGTTGGTGCATGCAAGTATTGGTGATCATGTGTTTCTAGATTCCTCTCCTAACTTGCATGATTTCTCACCAAACCCTGGTTCCATCTCATACCTTGTCTTGACCCTAATTGGAGCATGCAACTTGGTGACTCATGAAATCCTAGTTGGTGCATGCAAGTATTGGTGATCATGTGTTTCTAGTTCCCTCTCCTAACTTGCATGATTGCTCACCAAAACCTATTTGGACATCTCATACCTTGTCTTGACCCTAATTGGAGCATGCAACTTGGTGACTCGTGAAAGCCTAGTTGGTGCATGCAAATATTGGTGATCTTGCGTTTCTAGTTCCATATCCTAACATGCATGATTGCTCACCAAACCCTAGTTCCATCTCATACCTTGTCTTGACTCTAATTGGAGCATGCAACTTGGTGACTCATGAAGGCCTAGTTTTTGCATGCAAGTATTAGTGATCATGTGTTTCTAGTTCCCTCTCCTAACTTGCATGATTTCTCACCAAACCCTAGTTGGACATCTCATACCTTGTCTTGACCCTAATTGGAGAATGCAACTTGGTGACTCATGAAATCCTAGTTGGTGCTTGCAAGTATTGGTGATCATGTGTTTCTAGTTCCCTCTCCTAACTTGCATGATTGCTCACCAAACCCTAGTTGGACATCTCATACCTTGTCTTGACCCTAATTGGAGCATGCAACTTGGTGACTCATGAAAGCCTAGTTAGTGCATGCAAGTATTGGTGATCATGTGTTTCTAGTTTCGTCTCCTAACTTGCATGATTGCTCGCCAAACCCTAGTTCCATCTCATACCTTGTCTTGACTCTAATTGGAGCATGCAACTTGGTGACTCATGAAAGCCTAGTTGGTGCATGCAAGTATTGGTGATCATGTGTTTCTAGTTCCCTCTCCTAACTTGCATGATTGCTCACCAAACCCTAGTTGGACATCTCATACCTTGTCTTGACCCTAATTGGAGCATGCAACTTGGTGGCTCATGAAAGCCTAGTTGGTGCTTACAAGTATTGGTGATCATGTGTTTCTAGTTCCCTCTCCTAACTTGCATGATTGCTCACCAAATCCTAGTTGGACATCTCATACCTTGTCTTGACCCTAACTGGAGCATGCAACTTGGTGACTCATGAAATCCTAGTTGGTGCATGCAAGTATTGGTGATCATGTGTTTCTAGTTCCCTCTCCTAACTTAAATGATTGCCCACCAAACCCTAGTTCCATCTCATACCTTGTCTTGACCCTAGTTGGTGCATGCAAATTGGTGACTCATTAAATCCTAGTTGGTGCATGAAAGTATTGGTGATCATGTGTTTCTAGTTCCCTCTCCTAACTTACATGATTTCTCACCAAACCATAGTTCGATCACATACCTTGTCTTGACCCTATATGGAGCATACAACTTGGTGACTCATGAAAGCCTAGTTGGTGCATGCAAGTATTGGTGATCATGTGTTTCTAGTTCTGCAAGTGTCAAGTACTCCCCTTTTGCTCACTAAACCCTAGTTCCTTCTCATACCTTGTCAACCCTAGTTTGTGCATGCAAATTGGTGTTCATGAAATCCTAGTTGGTGCATGCAAGCATGAAAGCCTAGTTGGATTCTGATTTGTACATGGCAATGTAATTAAATGTATATTAAACTAAAAACATCAAGAAATGTAAATTTCAACAACTCGAGAGCTTGTTATTTTCTGAACTCTATTTGGTGGTGTCTAAAGACACCATTCTTGGTGCCTCCAATGTGCTGTAGATGGTGTTTGTATCCTAGGCACAAGAAAGGCTAGACATTAGTAACATCATAAGAAAGAAAAGAGAACCCAATGAAAATGTGTAAACATGATTTATAGATAACTCACCCGAGGTTGTACGATCATGTTTATAGTGTCCAGTATGCTCTGAATAGTATTATGTCTGTGAATGGTATCTGTCAATCATAGGTTTTTTACATTGGGAATACAGTAAGGCTAAATAATAGAAATTGTGCTTCATAATTCACTTTTAAAAAGGTTAAATAACGCACCTGACAATGCACTCATACAAGTAGGCCATCCAGATCATCTCTGGTGCTGATGGTGTCCATCAATATTTCATGCTCTATATGAGGTAGCAAGTATCATACATGTGACCTATTTTTGTGAGCAAGTGTGCACAGCTTGATGTTTATACCAACTACTAGGATGGTGAAGTGGTATACAATAGCTCCTGGTCTATAATCCTGATATACATACCCACCCTTCCTTTTCTGTTGTGCTGTAAGTGTCAAGTACTCCCCTTTTATAACCATCGAGCTAGTTGAGAATTCAATATTTTCATCATCTATAATAGGTTCTAGAAAAGTTTGTTTCCCCTCTAAGCAACGTGCCAACCAATAGTCAGAACCCCATTCATTATTTTTTGGGGCAACCACTGCATATATCTGACCTGTGAAAGAAAATAGGTCGAGTTAACAATGCATTTTGTAAATAAGGTCTTGCATTTCTAATTCATACATAAATTAAATTCTACATAGGTCGAGTAAACAATACATAAATCCATTTTCTTATTTAGGTACTACTCATGTACCTGGTTGTATGAGATCCAATATGTGATCATAGCTGTAGAAATATGTGTCTGATCATCTTCCAAATGGTCTATTTCATTAACCCTGTTGAAATTGGTGCCAAGTGTCACTCAATCCCATGTATCAACGATATCCGTATGCTCACAATCACCCCATTCACCGATGCTATAGGAACTGCAAAAGAAAGCCTTCAATCTTGTCCAAATTTGTAGGGCCGAGTTGTCTGAGCTTCTAATTGAATGAAACCATCGAGTTGGCATGCACTGTGTTCACCCGAGGTGTTTGTGATCGGTACACATTTGTCACCTGTAAACTTCATCTTTTCCCTTCGAAGGGCAGTTTTTATAGGTGGTATCTACAACAACAAGTGTTCCAGATGGTATTGATTCTAACATACTAAGGCTTGCATTTTTCAAAATATCTTTGCCCGAGCCTTAGCTCTACGTGGGCAACTTTAAACATCTCGAACAGTTGAGTTTGTGTCATGTCAAGATAATGTTTAACATGAGGTTGGGTGTTTCTAGAACCCATACAATGTTTTAACACATCCTTCGTGTTAGAAGAAGGCCTAGTGTTATCATGCCAAAAATTTTGCACTAGGCCCCTTCACTGCTTTGACTAAATTCATGTCTTTGCGGGGCAACCTACCGCTAAATGCCCATAATGTTTCCATTTGTCCCTCTACATCAAGGTTGTCTCTTCTTACTGAATATTTTTTAAGTGTCTTCAGATGTATAGGAACAATTTGTGATGTGCATTTAAGTAAACGACGTAGTCTTGTGGATCTACATACAATTGATTCAGCCAATACACGATGAGCCACATTACAGTCTTGTGAACGAGTTTTTTTACCAATTGATGTGAATGCAGCAGCAAGAGATTTAACAATGTGATTACTTGATTTGATATTCTTCATTTTTGTTATGCCTAAATTTCTTCTAACAGTTGCCATATTTCTAGATTTAAGCAAAGCTAAAAACAATTGGCATTTACTAGCTTCGGATTTGTTATCAAAATATTGTTTCATTATTTGAGAAGAATGAAGAAGGATAGTGCGTTTAGCCACCTTACCTACCATGGAAGTCAATCCGCTCTCATCCACTTGTATTCGTTTAGGAGTTCTCTTTCATTTTGATGCAAAATTTCCTTCTGTTTGAAATGATGGAGTGATGTTTACATCCACTACTTGCACACAACTTCGATTAGGAGATTGAACCACCGAACATGGTTGTTGCTGAGTCACATTTACATCGGGAGTAACATAATTATTGAACTCTTCACAAGATTGTCCGTTTACTAATGGATCAATAGTATCAACTACCATATAACCAGCTTCCTTTAATGTTGCATTATCTTCCTCAGCCTCTACGACAGGTATCTGTTGATGGGGAATGGGAACTATTTGCTCATGTAATGAATGCCGACGATTTCTTGAATCTTCCCTTTTTTTGTTTTTTATTTTCTGCTTCTTCCGGTGTAAGCACCTTCCTTGCTGACTTTCGTCCTCTATTACGTACATTCCCCATTGAAATCCACCCAAACCTATACGAAACTATGGAATTATGTAAGTAATGATAAAAAATTGCATGTCAAACAGTTCTCTATGCACGGGTTCAGACGGATTATGTCTTTTGATACTTGATAAAGTTGGCCAACACAACACCACCCTACATTTTCTATAAAACACATATCGCATATGTGATATAACGCACCTTCAATATATCGCATATGCAATATTGAATTCCATCTTTTTAATGAACGGGTAGGTTTTTACATGTTTTCCATAATGCATATGCGATTTAGTGCTCAATGATGATATGCAATTTACATTTATCTATATGATGAGGATGAGGGTGATGAACATTGAGGGTGTCGATGAGCATGATGATGATGAGTATGAGAGTGAGGGTGTTGATGAGCATGATGATGATGAGTATGAGGGTGAGGGTGTCGATGAGGATGAGGGTGAGGGTGTCGATGATGATGAGGATGAGGGTGTCAATGAGAATGACGGTGAGGGTGTTGATGATGATGAGGATGAGGGTGTTGATGATGGTGAGGATGAGGCTGATGAACAATGATGATGAGGATGATGATGAGGAGGAGGAGGAGGAGGATGACGACGATGATGATGACGACGATGATGATGATGACCATGATGATGATGATGAGGATGAGGGTGATGGTGATGATAAGGATGAGGGATGATGATGATGATGATGATGACAAGGATGGTGATGATGATGAGGATGATGGTGACGATGAAGATGATGGTGAACAATGATGGTGATGATGAGGAGTATGATGACTATGATGATGAGGATGAGGATGAGGGTGATGATGATGATGAGGTTGATGATGATGATGACCATGATGATGAGGATGAGGATGAGGGTGATGATGATGAGGATGAGGATGAGGATGAGGGTGATGATGGTGATGATGATGAGGATGAGGGTGTCGATGAAGATGATGATGATGGTGAGGATGAGGGTGATGAACGATGGTGATGAGGATCGAGGTTGATGATGATGAGGATGAGGGTGATGTGCGATGATGATGAGGATCGAGGTTGATGATGATGAGGATGAGGGTGATGATGATGATGAGGATGAGGGTGACGATGAAGATGATGATGATGAGGATGAGGGTGACGATGAAGATGATGATGAACAATGATGGTGATGATGAGGAGGATGATGAATATGATGATGATGATGAGGATGAGGG
>LPNX010850326.1:127646-192602 GCA_001517045.1 Pseudotsuga menziesii
TTTGCTCCAGATCTGCAATCTGATCCTGGTCTCCATCAGGTATGTGTTCCTCGGCTACAATCTGAATCTTTCTTCCCATCTGTTTGAGTTCCCTTCTGAAATGTTTAATTCTACTTTTCCGGCCCATGACAGCTTCCTTGATTGCACTCAGGAACAAGTCATCTAAATCTCCAATGATGTGCACACTGAATCGGCGGCTGCAGCACCCTTCACACTGTCTCCTCCACGCTGGCTCCTTCACACGCAGAACCAATCTTCACGCCTTTCACACAACAGTTCTGCCTGTAACCGATGGCTCGCTCAGCAAGGCCACTAAGGGCTCTTCACAACAGCAGGCCACAAAGGTTCTCACAGCAGCAAAAGGCGACTCTCTCAACATGCCGCAAAGGGCTCTTCACAACAGGCCACAATCAGGCACTCTCATAGCAGCGTTTGGGAAGGGATGACGTTCCTCCATGTGACTTTTTATGTCTGCAATTTGATGGCTCTCCTTCACTCGAGCTCTTTCTTAACACAGGAAATAGTCTTCCACACATGCGATCTGAGGCAGCTACTGCATAGCAAAAGAAATTACCCCAACTACAACGATCTCCTCCAGCAGCAATGGCAACCTTACTCCAATTCACCGACTGCTCCCTTTGATAAGCTACACCAACGTTGTAGCAACGAATCTTCAGATTATTCAAGATATGGCAGCGATCTTCAACGATGTTGGGCAGCAATCTTCACATGGGTTGCGATTTTCACATGCAACGATCTTCAGCGATCTTCACATGGTAGCAGCTTCCTTTATATGGTAGCAGTTTCTTTCACGAAATATGGGCAACGATTTAACACAATGATTTCCTGGACCGGCCTTTACCTTTCACCGGGGTCACAATGCAATAGAATGCTCTCCAACTGATAGCGATTGGGCAATTTTTAGTTCAGATAGGGCAGCATTTTCTTCTTTTGAGTAGCGTGTGTTCTCTCCTTCTAGAATGGCAGCTCTCTCAACTCAACATACACCTATGCTGAGCGTGAATGGAAAGAGATCTNTGAGTGTGAATGGAAAGAGATCTTCACGTTGATCTCAAAAAAAAATTCAGGCATTCACGGCCATGTGATCTCCACGCTGTGTCTCTCCACGGTGGTTACCACGCTAGAAAAAAAAAATCGCAGATCTCCACGCTGATAAGCCGAGGGATCTCTCCTCTTCAAGCTGGGAAGCGATCTTAGCAACTCTATGGGCTCCATGCAGAGATTGATATCCACAGTGAGGGAAACTATCTTATCTTAACGCCCAACCAGCTTCTTCAGCGCTCCTTCCTCCACGCAGGCAGCTAGACAACTCCACACAGGCAGGCCACCAGGCTCTCACAATTTGCACGAAAAGGCTCTTCTCACAGCCTCGAAGGGCTTCTCATAGCAGGCCAGGCCATAATGGCTCTGATACCAAATTAATAATATGGAGAGGAGGAAGTGCAGAGCCAAAGGCTCGCACATACAAACTGGAATGGTATCAAACCAATTCGATTAACCAATATCAAATGATTACAATATATAGTGTTCAATCATCAACAAACCAAATCTTAGATCCTACACTCATGGATCTCAAACCTATCTCTTGATCTTAGGAGACACACACAATCCAATCCCAAGCAACATGCCTATCATTTCTACATTATTCCAACACCACCAAACCGTAAGTTTTATTGCCACATCATTGCTGCAACAAGGGCTCCACCTAACTTCACGCAGTGTTAAGGCGTGTTGTTTAATTAAACATTTGCTAGACTATTAAACTATGAACGACGAACATGAATCTTTCACATTCCATGGGATTCTGGTGATCGTTCTTCATTTGAGAAAAGCAGAGAGTATAATGCCTATAAAATATAATTATTGATTTTCTTAATCTAAATAAGCTTAAAATCTAGAGAAACTAAAAAATTATAGTTAATAATTTAATATATAAGAATAAAGTGGGAAAGAAAATAAAAGCTACTGCATGAAAAGAGAAATAAAGTGTAAGAAAAAGAAAATCACTACAGTGAAACATGACTATGCTACTCACGCAAACACCAATTATTATAATACTACTCAAACACCGACTATTATAAACGATTAGCGAATCGAGCCAAACAATAACGCGAAGGACTTATTGAAGCAAGTTTATGATAAGTCTAATTGGGATCTTTTCGTTTGGTAAATTTATGTATTTGACTAAGGGCATTTTGCTCATATTTACATATGGCTACATTGGTTACATAAAAATTTGAATCACATTTGACTGTGATTATAAATCAATGGATCAATTCTCAATCTTTAAGTATTTATGGCTCTAATACTGGACTTTTATTGTTGTCAAATGATGAAGATGTGGTTAGTGACATTAATAATAAGAGAACCTATGAAGCTTGCATACAAAATAATTCTCATAATCCTCGATGATGTGTGGGATGCATAAGAAGTAATTTAGTATGTTGCTTCCGAATGACAAAAGGAATGTGTTAAATCCTACATAAAAAAACACTCCAAGGATTGTCTTAGGCGTATCTAAGAAGGATAAAATTATCTTTCAAGGTATAATTGTACTAGGATGTGGTATGGTTCCCTAAATCCTCTAGGGCATTCCTAGAGACAAAAAAAATGGCGTCCCATTATGTTTTTTGACATAGGATTGTTTAGTGATCAATACAACCAATCAATTAAATTGGTGACAATCATTGCTCCTTTATATATCACTTTAAGTTCAATGATATATTAGTTGGTGACAAATATTAAGATGCATCCCATTATTAAAATTGATTGTATTATAGTTTAATATGCAATTTCATTATATCATTAAATTTTGATGAAAATTAGAATGGTAACTTTATATGTAATTAAATATACAAAGAAAAGAAAATGGTAAATTGTAAAGAGTAAATTGTTTTACATATTTATTTCAATTAATATAGAGTAGAGTTGTGGGATAGAAAGTCGAGTTGTTGGAGGTTGTTATAGAGAAGGTGGAGAAGAAAATTGATAATTTGATAATGAAACTTTTCGTCTTGGCTTCAAGTTTTATGTATGCGAGAAGATCTTGACCATTGCTTATGTTTACTACTCTTCTTTTTTGGGTTTCATTGAAAGTGGCTAACAAAGTCGCTTATTACTCAACTACTATGACTACATAAATTAGTTAGACTTGCTTTCAACACATAAAATTATATTATGTACATGTACAAACAATTTTCTCTCATTTTGAAACATATTAAAGTGTTCTTCAGTGTTTCATTTCCCCGTTTTGGGGGTATGCTACTTTTATATTATGAATTTGTTTAAGTTGATTTACAAAATTATACATTTTATGGGTGGTATCTAGTTATGCATACATCTTGATTCAGATTTAAATAATCTTCATTTAAAGGGTGGTTAAGTAAATAGATAACAATTGGTTTAGTTTTATTATATCAATTTTTATGTTTTTTTTGTTTATTAAATAGTATTTGTTTTGTGGTTATATTAAATGAAACAATTTGATATAAATAATGGATATAAAATTATATATTTTAGATCAACTATTTTTACAAAGCTAAATTATTAATTATATTTATAGACCAATGGTTAACTAAAATTATTAAATTATTAATTATATTTATAGACCAATGGTTAACTAAAATTATTAATTATATTTATAGACCAGTGGTTAACTAAAATTATTAATTATATTTATAGACCAGTGGTTAACTATGTATTACAAAATATGTGGGCCGTAGCCATTTAAGAGTAACAAAAGCTATAAATATGCGGCAATAACTTGGAAGCTTGCTTTAAGTGATTATGATGAGCACCGATGTGGAGGATAAATGATCTAACAAACTATGCAGGCTTAAAATAATTGTAGAAACTCGTACGTTGTAAGCAATATTTAGGAGAAGGAGACGAGATATGGTTCTTTTGTATGCCCAGATTAATTCACTAAGGAAAAAGTACAGAAAGTAATAACCCTTCCGCTCCATGCTGGCATTCTACCGTGTTAAGCGAATAAAAGAAGCCACAAAAAAATATATTCAAGGGCACATCAGTTGCATCATTTAGATTGAGGACCGCTCATATAACAAAACCAAAGTGATCTGTTATGTGAAGATACTGGCTGCATAGGCTTCGGATTCATATACTGGCATCTCCTCTGCGCTGAGCTGAGCCCGACTTAACTTCCAACAGTGTATCCAGAATTTATTACAGAGCAGGGGTAAGAAATCACAGTTTTTGAAGCTAGCCATGCTTATAGAATAGTGGATGCAATAGTAGATGAACACCAACTCGAGCAGAATCGAAATGACATCACCCAGAGAGCCGAATAATCATGGCGCATGCAGTATAATCGTTTTGTGAGAAAATTTCAAGTAGACAGAGCCGAGTAGAGATTCTTCTGTGAACATGGAATGGTAGAAGGAAAGGCTTGGAAGTTTCCGTAGGAATTGCAGTACATAACTGAAGATGCAGAAAGCCTGAAAGGTATCAAGAAAGAGCAGCTGAGCTTTAGACACATGGAGTACAGAAAGACAACAAAGGAAATGCTTTGCATTTTTCAAAGCACTGACAATTGTATTGGTTTGTGGGATATGTACTGCGAATTGGGGGAACAAAGCGTGGCTCGGCAATCCAGAGGAGCAGGCAATGGCTGTACGTTTTGGTCGTGATTCACAAATAGATTGGGTTCTGTGGATTGTCCATAGGGAATTTATAGCGTGCTGTTCCCGAGTTAATGGATTGAGTAAATGACAAAGGGATCAGTAGAATGGTTGGCAATAGGTAATTTCAGTGATTTACAGCATGACCAATTGATTACCTTCTGCTATAGTCTGCTCCTTCATTTACTGTCCATTTAATGCTTTTTTCACTGTTATAACTTTATCACCAAACTTCTGTTTCTGTTACTCCACATAAAGACCTGATGGGGTTTCTTTAATGCCTGCATCCTGCTGAATAATTTGTCATAGCACCGTAATTAAACAGATAAAGCGGAATGTGCAGATGCAATACTGAACGATCTATCGGAACGTATTCATACACATCATTCATTCTCTTTTTCATACACAGAAAGTTACCATTGTGTTTCCCGTATCGGAAGTTGGAACGTTGTATTAATCGAGTATTCCACCACCGTTGAAAAGTTTGATTTTTTTCGAACCTGCAGCTTTCCATAGCCACGTAGTCCACCACCGTTCGACCGTTTCATGGAGAATAACTCTATGCTCTACTCGAGAATAACTAACCATTTATAATAATTTATTTGTGCGATTTCTTATAGTATTATTGTGTGTCTCGCATTATGTCGACTCTACTCGAGAATAACTTACCTATTATAATAATTTGTTTGTGCGAATTCTTATTGTAATATATGGCGAACCGTGAGTCTTACCAGACGTATAGAAAATGTTTAATGTCTCATTTCTGGAATATGCAGATGTATATATGGTTTATGTTTGGCTAAATCCTAGTATT
Organism: Pseudotsuga menziesii; assembly: GCA_001517045.1. Classification (NCBI taxonomy): domain Eukaryota; kingdom Viridiplantae; phylum Streptophyta; class Pinopsida; order Pinales; family Pinaceae; genus Pseudotsuga; species Pseudotsuga menziesii. Next base: position 133,122 of record LPNX010850326.1, read on the forward strand.
GTAAGTTGTAAAACCGAAAGTGCATTCTTGTTGTTCGAAACCTACACCTAAGCTTCATTGTGGTAGCGATTGACTCATATGGTAACATACTGTTTATACTATCCAGTACCATAATGTGTATCTTATTTTTTTATTGACTCATATGGTAACATATTGTTTATATTAATCAGATCCACCTCATTCTTAGATATATTTGTTTTACTCACTTTATATAAAGTGAATATGGATCCTGTGAGAATAATTATTATAAGCAGAGGTATATAGATTGAATATAAATCTGAATATGAGTCCTGTGAGAATAATTATTATAATATTGTAAGCAGGGGTATGCAGTACATAGGGATTAAGACAAGGTCTGGAAGTATATCCTTTTTCCTATCGTTCCCTTAAAAAGGGAGAATTCTTTTTCTCAGATCTACCATAATAATAATTGTAAATATTTAAATTATTATATAATTGTAATATTTATTTAGTGTTTATATTTATTTAATAAATAAAATAAATAAGTAAACTTAAACATTCAGGTTAAATAATAAAAAGAAACAGAATAAACAAAATTAAATAATGTATTTATCTAGTTAACAAACAATCATGCTCCTCTCAAAGTTAGATTTCATAAGAATTCATAACCTCTTAATATTTGTACACATCACCACCTAGTTAGACCAAACTTATTAATGTTAAGAATTGTAATGTCAACCGACAACTATCAAGAGTCCATTAATTAGTTAGTTGAGTAGTTGAGTTGGTCACATTACCAAGAATTAGTGACCCATAGTACTCTTTGACGCATGGTATTTACCCATAGTTTTGCTGTTATGTAGTCTTATAAATACTGTTGCTTAATATTGAGAAGGTAATTCCATTGCCCAGACAATCAATCTGCCCATTGTGTTTTCCAGTCCTTTATTGTCTCCTCTAATCTTTGACAATTAGCAGATAATGACTTAAGGACTGTGTAAAATGTGAATCTTGCTTAAGTAAACTTGCTAATATGACTTCTTTAATCATTTATGTGGATGCTATGTAATTCTTCTTTTATCAAAATCAGGATTTCACATTCCAAGCCTCAAACAAATACAATCTAGGCTGTTAATTGAGTGCTCAATAAGATAAACTAGTTGGACCTCTACCAATTTTAACAATTTTATATAAAAATAATATTAATTTAATTATATAAAATACCTTTTATCCATAATACTTAGAGTTACAATTCTATCATCAAACATAAGTTAAAATATAACCAAGTCCTTCTAACTTATTTAAAACAGATCCTCTAACTTAATCAATTAAAATAAAGTTTTGGGAAATTACAGTATATAATTCCAAGGCAAACTATAGTGCTTCTAGCAACGGAACACAAGAACGAAAATTCTTTAAACAACTACGATAGTATATCAATCAACAAAATGGTAATAAATAACGACTCTTCCCAAATTAGTTTCATGTGCATTGAATGGTAGGTACTACTGTCTCCAACAAATGGTAATAAATAACGACTCTTCCCAAATTAGTTTCATGTGCATTGAATGGTAGGTACTACTGTCTCCAACAAATGGTAATAAATACCGACTCTTCCCAAATTAGTTTCATGTGCATTGAATGGTAGGTACTACTGTCTCCAACAAATGGTAACACACATCGGGAGTCCAAACGTCCACTACATCGTCATTCCAAACATGTCCACTCCACCAAACCCTAACTTTTTATTGCCACATCATTGCTGCAACAAGGAGTTGTTTAGGATTGAATCTTTCATTTTTCAGTCGGATTGTGGAGATCGTTCTCCATCTCGGGCATAGTTGAGAGTATAACGCCTATCCTTATAATTATTGATTTTCTTAATGTAGGGCAAACTTAAATGAAAAGAATTATAACTCATAATATATGCATATCAGGAGGTTTAATATAGTAATTTGGAGAACGACTTGCCTTTAATTTAAAAATTAATATTAATATTATTATATCATATGTATTTAAATGTTTAAATAACACTATTCTAAATAAAGTATAGATAAAAATAAAAGCTAAAGTTAATATTAATATTATTACATCATATGTATTTAAATGTTTAAATAACACTATTCTAAGTATAGATAAAAATAAAAGCTTTGTATCATTTTTATTGTCACTACATGAACCTGAGTTCAAGTTATGGTTTCTACTTTTATCAGGCTCTTTAGCTGGCAGTCTACATTTCCTATCCTTTTAAAGGTAGTTAGAGAAAGGGGTAACAATTTGTTTTGATTTTTATATCAGTTTTTTAATTTATTAAATGGTATTTGTTTTGTGGTTATATTAAGTGAAACAATCTGTTATGAATAATGGATATAAAATTATATATTTTAATTTTTGTTTAACTTTTTTCACAAAATTAAATGGTTAGTTATACCTATAACATTTAACTACCAATTTTTTATGATTTACCAATTTATGATTTTATGAAAATTTAGAACTTACATTTAAAACTAAGTCTATGCAACTCACCGCAGCATTCATTTAAATACTCATTGCGATAGACCATGAACTATAAATGTTGAGTCATGAAGGGTTAAAACACACCAGTAGAGGCCAACTCAAAAGTAAACTCGTTGCAAGGTTTAACTAAGTAACAGTGTTAACTATGGTGGCATCACCATTTAAGAGTACTAAAAGCTATAATTATGCTGCAATAACTTGGAAGCATGATTTAAGTGATTATGATAAGCACCGATGTGGAGGATACATGATGTAACAAACTATGCAGGCTTAAAACAAATTGTAGAAACTCGTACCTGTAAGCAATATTTAGGAGGAGGAGACGAGATATGGCTCTTTTGTATGCCCAGATTAATTCACTAACGAAAAAGTACAGAAAGTAAGGACCCTTCCGCTCCATGCTGGCATGCTACAACAATTGCATCATTTAGCTTCAGCACCGCAGATATAACAAAAGCAACGGGATCCATATACTGGCATAGGCTTCGGATCCATATACTGGCATAAGCTTCGGATTCATATGCTGGCATCTCCTCTGTACCGAGCTGAGCCCTACTTAACTTCCAACAGTGTATCTAAAATTTATTACAGAACACGGGTAAGAAATCACAGTTTTTGAAGCTAGCCAGGCTTATAGAATAGCGGATGCAATAGTAGATGAACATCAACTCGAGCAGAATCGAAATGACATCCTCCAGAGAGTTGAATAATCATGGCGCATTCAATATAATCGTTTTGTGAGAAAAGTTCAAGCCGAGAGAGCCGAGTAGAGATTCTTCTGTGAACATGGAATGGCAGAAGGAAAAGCTTGGAAGTTTCCGTAGGAATTGCAGTACATAATTGAAGAAGCAGAAAGGTGTCAGGAAAGAGCCACGGAAGTGGAAGTGAAAAGCAGCTGAGCTTTAGTTACATGGAGTACAGAAAGACAACAAAGGAAAGGCTTTCCATTTTTCGAAGCACTGACAATTGTATTTGTTTGCGTGATATGTACTGCGAGTTGGGGGGACAAAGCCTGGCTCGGCAATCCAGAGGAGCAGGCAATGCTTGTACGTTTTCTTGGTGATTTTCCAATAGATTGGGTTCTGTGGATTGTCCAGAGGGAATTTATAGGGTGCTTTTACCGAGCTAATGGATTGAGGAAATGACAAAGGGATACGTAAAATGGTTGGCAATATGTAGTTTCAGTGATTTACATTATGAGCACTTGATTACCTCCTGCTCAAGTGACCTCATTTGCTCTTCCATTACAATCCTGATCAGTAGAATGATGGGCGCTGCATGCAATCTGTAGTTTCTGTCATTTACAGCATGAGCAATTGATTACCTTCTGCCACAGTCTGCTCCTTCATTTACTGTCCATTCAATGTTATCTTCGCTGTAATGACTTTATCACCCAACTTTCTGTTTCTGTTACTGCACACAAAGACCTAATGGCCATTCTTTAATGCCATCCTGCTGCATAATTTGTCAAAGCAACCAAATTAAACAGATAAGAGCCGAATGTGCAGATCCAATCGTGAACGATAACCAAGCATTCTTTGTTTCATACACAGAAAATTACCATTGTGTTTCCTGTATTAATTAATACATATTAATATAGAATTCTTCTATATCATAGTGATCAATTTTAAATTCAAAAGCGATAACAAAATTTCAATTAAGAATATTTTATATTGTTTTTTCTTTTATGTTTATTTAAAATCATTATATTTGTATATTTTTTTTCAAAATAAATCAAATCTACTTAAAAACATATTTAAGTACATTCAACGCAACTTAAATGTGATACAACTAAAATCTAATACCGAGTGTTGTGCAGGCCAGAAGTTTGACCGTATATATAACGTGTGTTCAAATATCCCACAATGTATTTGACAAATAGATGTCAAACGAACACGTCAAGAAGAGTGAGGGGTACCCAAAAAAAAAAATTGACATCTCCGGCCAGAAATTCTAATCCCTCTCTAAACTGGATAGGACCTGCCCTCTGCACTACTCTCTTCTGTTAGCCACCCAATTCCAAACATGTCCACTGCATCGTCATTTCAAACATGTCCTTTCCACCAAACCCTAACTTTTTATTGCCACATCAGTGCAGCAACAAGGACTCCAGCCAACTCCACACAGTGTTAGGGCGTTTTGTTTAAGATTAAACATTTGTTAGGCTATTAAACTATGGACCACAAACATGAATCTTCCACTTTCCCTGTGATTCTGGAAATTGTTTCAGTCTCGGAAACGTTGAGAGTATAACATCTATCGAGTTAATTATTGATTTTTCTTAATGTATGGCATATCTATATGAAGTAAAGAATTGTGGTTCATAATATATGCATATTGAGTTTCATACAATAATTTAGAGAATTACATCGAAACTTATTTATGTTAATGAATATTTGAAACTTAGCACAAGGCTTTATTATCAGGAAATTCCCAAAGATGTTGTGGTGATACCATAGCATTGTAGAGACAGTCTAACACCCCCTTCTTACTTAGGGGAGATTAAATTTAAGTTCTATGTTCATCGATATCTAAAACCTTACATGGTATCACAACATAACTAATAACTATAATATAAGTACTACAAATATGTGCATGAGTCACTATCGAGATTTGTTTCATCAGCTCATTCTCATAGTACGGGTACCTCATAATATGAAGCCACAAATATGTACTTGACCAAATAATTTGCCCATGACTTTAAAATTAAAATTAAATTATTAATATCATTATATCATATTGTTTAAGTGTTTAAGTTAATAATGTTCTCCACTTGAATAAAGTATGAATGAAAATAAAAGGTACCGCATGAAAAGAGAAATAAAGTGGGAGAGAAAGAAAATCAATACATTGAAACATTACTATATTACTCTTAGAAAAATGGAGAGAGGAGCTAAGACGCTAAATTGAGTTATTGGATTTTGAGATTTTTTTTTCTTTACTTTTGGATTTGCCACACACTATCTTGGGAAACCTCACTTTTTACTTGCCACTTAGACACGTAAGTCTTGACTATATCTACAATAACAAACTTGAAAATTTACAACTATGTTTCACCTTTTACAAAGCTTCGTCTGTGAACACATTCGAAACACATGAGCTTGAGCTCTCAAACTCTTCTCAAAGTTTTTCCTTCTTCTTCTAGACTACTCCACCCTTGCTCTCTTTTCTCTTCTTCTCTCTCACTCTTTTTTTCATTTTTTTTTTTTTCATATACAAAGACTACAATTTGATTCTCTTGGAAGCTACCAACCAACATTAAAGACTATAATTACTTTCTACCTAAAAACTTAACTTCAGAATTTCAATTCGACTACTTAAATATGGAGTGACGTGAACTCCTCAACGAGACTGAGTGATCGACAACAATGTACATCTGCTGACTTTAACTCGGTTGGACGGGATGTGATGGGGTTGGCTGGGATGTGATGAATATCTGTGAGTAATTAATTAATTATGAGGAGATGGGATATTTAAACAATTTTACAAAATGTTTTAGAGCTGAAACTTGTTTTGTGCATGAGAGAATTCACTGAGCAAAACTTGTCAATCCTAAATAACTTCACAAACATTGGATCATATCCCGTGTTAATGGTTTTGTAAAGATGTATGCCAACTAATATTCAAACCTCAAAATTTCTAAGAAAATCTCTTTTTTTTCCACCAATTCTCTTATGAAATGATACGTGTCAATGCGCTTTGTTCTCTTGTGGAACACACATGATTATTTCACAATGCAATGGTTGAACTATTGTCACAGAAAATGGTCGTTGTTTCTTGATGGTTCTACGAGAAGTCTCTTAAAATTACGAGATCACCCCCTAGTTCGACCAAACTTATTAACATATAACGACTTAGGGACTGTGAAAAATGTGAATAGAGCTTAAGTAAACTTTCCAATAGGACCTCTTTAATCATCTATGTGGCTCCTATGTAATTCTTCCTTTATCAAAATCAAGATTTCACATCCCAAGCCTAAAATAAATAGAGTCTCGGCTCTTAACTGAGTGCTCAATAGGATAAACGAGTTGGACATGTAACGCGGAGATGGAAAAACTTGCCTCTTACAATCTCCCTTATCTACTTATGAAATGATACCTTTGTTTGGATGTGCTTGGTTCTCTTGTGGAACACATGATTATTTCACAATGCAATGCTTGAACTGTTGTCAGAGAAAATGGTCGTTGTTTCTTGATGGTTCTACAAGAAGTCTCTTAAAATTATCCGCATCAAGAGATCACCCCCTAGTTAGACCAAACTTATTAACATATAATGACTTAGGGACTATGTAAAATGTGAATAGAGATTAGGTAAAATTTCTAATAGGACCTCTTTAATCATCTATGTGGCTCCTATGTAATTCTTCCTTTATCAAAATCGGAATTTCACATTCCAAGCCTCAAACAAATAGAGTTAGGGCTCTTAACTGAGTGCCCAATAGGATAAATGAGTTGGACCTGTAACGTGGAGATGGAAAAACTTGCCTCTTCCAATGTCCCTTATCTACTGTATATCATTACTTGCTTAACCATTTTTACAAGATGGCTTGTTTTCACTTTTGTGGCGAGTTTTCTTCAAGAGAGTTAAAGTCTCTTAGAAAAATAATAAACAACTTTTTTCTTTCACTTTCTCTTCTTTTATCTTTTATTCCGTTGGAAAAAGTAGTTAGGGTTCTTTTTTAATTTTTCACATTTCTTTTAATTCATAAATTATTGTTTTTCTCAACTTACTTTAATTTCTCTTCTTAATTTGTGTTTACTGTTTTAAGTCATGTCCCCTAGTAAGCTAGGTCCCTCATTTAATAGGTTGCCCCATAACAAGGAGGATGTCAACAATATTAAAATAATATTAATTTAATTACATAAAGTGCCTTTTGTTCATGATGCCTAGAGTTACAACTATATCATCAAACATAGGTTAAAGTATTCATAACTTATTCAAAAATATAACCAAGTCCTTCTAACTTATTTAAAACATATTCAAGTCCTCTTGACTTATTCAATTGGGGTAAAGTTTTCTTCTTGCAGTGAGCACAAGAACATAAATTCTTTCTACAACGATGATAGTAGATCAATCTAAATAAATCACAACAAAATGGTGGTGATGAATAACAACTCTTCCCAAATTGGTTTCATGTGCATTGGAATGCTAGTTTACTAATGTTTACGTCTGGAACAATGACATGCAAACACTTCTCACTATACTTGACATGCTAACTACTACACAAAGACGCTCGAATCACAAGCCGTCCAGTCGATACATGGTCGCTCCACCAAATGGTAACACACAACACCAGTCCAAACATGTCCACAACATTTCCATTCCAAGCATATCCACTCCACCAAACTCTAACTTGTATTGCCACATCATTGGTGCGCCAAGGACTCCACCTAACTCCACATTGTGTTAAGGCATTTTGTTTAAGATTAAACATTTGTTAGACTATTATATTATGGACAACAACCATGAATCTTTCGCTTTTCCTAGGATTCTAGAGATCGCTCTTTGTGTGGGGAAAAGTTGAAAGTATAACACCTATCAACATAATTATTGATTTTCTTAATGTATGACATACCTAAATAAGCTAAAGAATTATGATTCATAATATATGCACATTGGGTTCAATATATTAAGTTGAAAAATAACTTAACCTTAACTTTAAAATTAAAATTAAATTATTAATATTATTATATCATATTTTTGTTTAAATATTTAAGTAACAATGTTCTTCACTTGAATAAAGTATAGATAAAAATAAAAGTTACTACATGAAAAAAGAAATAAAGTGGTTAAAAAAAATCAATATTCCTCTAGTACTAGTCACACAAACACCAAATATTATAATACAATTAATACTAGTCACACAAACATCAACTATTATAAACGATTAGCGAATGGAGCCCAAACAATAACCCGAAGGACTTATTGAAGCAAGATCATGATAAGGGTTGGTTGCGAACCTTGTTTTTTTTGCAACTTCAAATAGTGGTAACCCTCGGCTAGGTAAATGGAGATAGGTAAATGGAGATATTAAATATTTAGAAATAAAATAACCATATCAAAATGAATCACTTAACACACGATGAGATAATCTTTTAACATTATCTTATATCTGGATTTGTTTGAACGGATTAACAAAATTAATTTAAGTATATAAGTATATAGCTAAAAATATATTTCATTGTAATAGTATTTAGTTATTTTTATATTATGGATTTGTTTAAACAGATTAATAAAATTAACTCAAGTATATAGTAGAAATACATTTTAGGGTATTCATATTTAGTTATGCTTAAATGCATCTTGATGATTAATATTGGTACACCAATTTGTTTTATTTTTTTATATCAGTTTTTTTATTTTATTTATCAAATAGTATTTGTTTTGTGGTTATATTAAGTGGAATAATCTCTATAAATAATGGATATAAAATTATATATTTTAATTTTTTTTTTAAACTTGCATTTGAAACTAAGCCCCCAACTCACTATACATTAGTTTCAATGCTCATTGTCTAGGTGATGAACTATATAAATGTTGAAATGGTTAAAACACTGTCCATTAGTTGTAGCTTGGATTGTTGGGAGGAATGAATGTTAACTTCCCTATCAGGTTCAATTCTTATAAGCAACTTGTATACTCTTGCCAAGCTATTATAAATTTATGAATTATGAATAAATATAATTCGATTCTCGTGCTGACATATGGATTAGCCCTATTGTCCAAACTCGTACCTTGTAAGCAATATTTAGGAGTAGGAGACGAGATATGGCTCTTTTGTATGCCCAGATTAATTCAATGAGGAAAAAGTGCAGAAAGTAAGAACCCTTCCGCAGAGATAATCTTTGAACTTTAAGGCTGATAAAATTGCCGTACTTCCATTGGAAATCAGTATCTGAAGATAAGCATAGGCTTCGGATTCATATAGTGGCATCTCCTCTGCGCCGAGCTGAGCTCCACTTAACTTCCAACAGTGTATCCAAAAAAACTCACCGCCACGGAATTGATTAGATGAACACCAACTCGAGCAGAATCGAAATGACATCCACCAGAGAGAGCCGAAGAGAGAATCTTCTGTGAATAACGAATGGTAGAAGGAAAGGCTTGGAAGTGGAGTTGCAGTGCATAAGAGAAGAAGCAGAAAGGTGTCAGGAAAGAGCCGTGGAAGTGGAGGTGAAAAGCAGCTGACCTTTACTCACAGGGACTACAGAAAGACAACAATGGAAAGGCTTTGCATTTTTCGAAGCACTGACAATTGTATTTGTTTGTGTGATCTGTACTGCGAGTTGGGGCAATAAAGCGTGGCTCGGCAATCCAGAGTAGCAAGCAATGGTTGTACGTTTTCGTCTTGATTTCCCAATAGATTGGGCTCTGTTGATTGTCCAGATGGAATTTATAGCGTGCTGTTCCCGAGCTAATGGATTTAGGAAATGACAAAGGGATCAGTAGAATGGTTGGCAATATGTAGTTTCAGTGATTTACATTATGAGCAATTGATTACCTCCTGCTCAAGTGACCTAATTTACTCTTCCATTACAATCCTGATCACTAGAATGGTGGGCGCTGCATGCAATCTGTAGTTTCAGTGATTTACGACATGAGCCATTGATTACCTTCTGCTATAGTCTGCTCCTTTGTTTACTGTCCATTTAATGCTATCTTCTCTGTAATAACTTTATCACTGACTTAATCACCAAACTTCTGTTTTTGTTACTGCACACAAAGACCTAATGGCCATTCTTTAATGCCATCTTGCTACATAATTTGTCATAGCAGCTTAATTAAACAGATCAGAGCCGAATGTGCAGATCCAATCCTGAAGGATAACCAAGCATTCTCTTTTTCATACACAGAAAGTTACCATTGTGTTTTGTGTTTCCTGTATGGGAACGTTGTATTAATCGAGTATTGTCCCGATAATTAATAAATAATTAATATAGCATCCTTCTGCATAGTTATCAATTTCAATTTCAAAACAAATAACAGAATTTCAAATAACAATATTTTATATTGTTTTTCTTTTATTTTATCTAAAATCATTATATTTATCGTTTTTTTTCAAAATAAATCAAATCTACTTAAAAACATATTTCCTTACATTCAGCGCAACTAAAATGTGATACTCAGTGCAGTGTGTTGGATAATTACTTGCAGATTCATATGGGAGCTCAGCGGACTTTGTTAGAGTCCTATCAGTATAGATTAGATCTGGTCAGTAGTTTGATGACAAGAGTGAAGAGTCTGTAATGTAAATCAGTAAGAATTAATTTTTAAGGCTAAGTTTGTAGGTAGATAGTTATTACAACCATTAATGTCAAGTTTGTAGATTCAGGAATAATTAAATTTTAGTTCACCAATATAAATAGAATCAGAAGATTGTAAATTAAGTTAGACACAATAGACAAGCAAATAGAGCTGGACAAGTTGTCTAAGCCCACAAGTGTAAGAACTTGTAAAGGAAAAAGAGTAAAGTCTAAAATGCTGACCATATTAGCAAACTAGACAGGTTTCACCCAACAAATAGAAGAAGAAAAAAAAGTAGATGTGAAATTTTTTTATAACTGAACAATAACTCAAATTTGCCTGTTCGGTTTTAGCTAATACAGTGCAGGCCTGGAATTTTACTGTATATCAAACGTGTTTCAAATATCCCACAATGTATTTTACAAGGACTGTATATCAAACGTGTTTTCAAATATCCCACAATGTATTTTACAAGGAGATGTCAAACGAACAAGTCAACAGTGAGGGGCACCAAAAAATATTTGACATCTCCGGCCAGAAATTTTAATACCTCTCTGCAGTGTGCACTACTCTCTTCTGTAATGCATACAGTGGGAGGTATGGCTGAACAATTCCAATATCTTTTATTGCATACCCTCTAATGTCACTTGGAATCCCAACTCAACACAGTGTGTGGTACAACTCAATTCCAATATATTTCACTATATAACCTGTAATGTCACTGGGAATCCCAACTCACCACAGTTGGCACGTATGGGAGGAGGAATATAAGGGCTAACCAAAACGCCGCTAAACATTCCGGAATCCGGCAGAAAAATTTGTGTGGAAATGGAGATTTGGAGTGCTTAAATGGAAATTTCAGCCATTTTTATAGTTTTAAAATCTATAATTTAATCTAAGAGAATCAATAACATTTACTGAAATTGCAAATTAGACGTTTTAGTTGTCTTTTATCCTACTAGGTATGGGATGGCCATCATTATCCAAGGAGACTGCTCAGCCCTTACTTGAATAGCATCCCCATTATCCACATTAACACATATCCCCATAGGCGATTGTAAAATCTCAAATAAATTATGATGAAAAACACATTTGATAGTGTCCATAAAATACCCTAAATGCAATTCACAAGTACCTATAATAAATATCAGGTCTAAAAGTTATACAGATTGAGAAGATGCACAATTGAAGCGAAGGCCAAAGGTCCCAGCTTTAAAATTGGCGCTAAGAAAAAACAACTTTAAACGATGAGAGAATACAACTTTCACCGAGCATTATTTTTGAAATAAAGGTCATGTGAAGATAGATTTATAATGTTAAAAGTAACTACCAAATTTATATTCTCATAAAATAATTTTTTTTATATTCAGATTATATGCCTACTATTCAAAAACTCATATCCCTCTTGCTTAGATTTTTTATCTGATTGAAGTGTGTAGCTAGTGAGCTTATGGATCATCTCAGCAAAACGCCAAGAGTGTGGGTTCCGTGGCTAAATCTCATGTGAAGGCAAAAAAAAAAATGCTTAAAAAAAAAGGTCACAAGGGCTTAACATGATATATTGTGCACAAAATTCTATCCACCCAAATCACAAAGAGATTGAATGAGGCTACGTTCGAAATGGGATGCAAGTGCAACGTTGCTAGTCTGATCTCATCCAATGCACACATTCTTAGAACACTAACTAAAAGCTACTGATTATCAGTCTGATCTCATCCACTTTATTTTTCAATTCGACAAAAAAAAAGTAACTTTAACCACTTGATGTTCTTAATAGACATATAAGCCATATCAATAAACTTCCAAAAGAATATTTCAAAACACCAAAATGACATACGACAATATCATATTATTTGTTGTAGTTTTTTGGGATCGAGATTATAGACAATAGAACCATGACAAAACTTAGTTTTAGAAATAAGATACGCTGATATTTGGAGTGCAACAATGACAATTAATAATTTGATGAAGTTTGATATATGGTGGAAATTTAATGTTAGACCAATGATTATACGCGGTAGCAAAAGACTAGACAATAGACAAAGCCCAGTACATCTTCAAGAAAACAAAAAAAAGTATGGTAGTGAATAAACGCGAACCTCTACAATAGAAATAAATATAGAGATAGATTTGTACTATGCTTACTTGTAAATTCCAATATTCTCATAAAATAGTTTATATAAATAAATGAAGAATAATTATTACTTTAGTGTTTCAATTTGGTAAGGTATTCAACTCGGCTACTGCAAAAGATATAATATATAATAGCTTCATAATCATAGTGTTTTTTAGTAGTCTTATTATTAAGTTTGGAGGTTATCGGAATTTCTTTGGAGTCATCAAGTCTTATTAATGTGAACAATCTCTTATAGACTTATTAGCACTTAAACTCTTGTAGTTGTAAATACAATAATTTTCATTAATAACCTTTTACTCTATATGTATATAGATATAATTACACTAATTTTTTATTATAGTTTATAATTACACTAAATACAATAATTTTCATGTATAACCTTTTACTCTATATGTATATAAATATAATTACTCTATATGGTTTTGTTGCCGCTGCAACCATTCTCCCCAAAGTTCTTAAAATTTTGGGCCCCTCCTTTTGATTTAGCGTTAATCGTGTGCTCCGTGATCTGTTGTTGGTTACACTTTGATTTGAATGATTATGGAAGGCTAATAACACTCGTCCGAGTTCTCGAATGGTTGCGTGTGTTTCTGAGTTGTATTGGAGCGTAGATTTTAAGTCTGATTCGCTTGCCAAAGGGCCACCGTTTCAGAAGCAGTCTTTTTCGTTGATGGAATTCAGGGTCTTAAGCACTTAGCGTTTTTCATTTTTGATCGGGGGCTGTAGTCTTCTTTAGCTTCCGCCGTTGCGGCTCCAAAGCAACTAAGCTTCCGAAGCCTAAAGAAGTCCGCTATCTGATGCGTCAGTCTTATTTTCCGTCGTTGCGGCTCCTAAATCGATTCTTCATCCGAAGGTCGAATTGCTCCGACTGCCGATGTGTATTGTCCTTTTAATCGCTTGCCCATAGTCATTTCTTTTCCGCCGTTGCGGCTCCCAAAGTGGTTAAGCCTCCAAAGCGCAAAGTGATCCAACTTTCGATTTAACGTTTTTCCCGCTCATAGGTCGCACGTGTCTTTAGCCTTCCCTTCCGTCGTTGCGGCTCTCAAAGTCATTGAGCTTCCGAAAGGGAAAACCATCCGACTTTCGATTTAAAGTTTTTCCCGCTCACAGGTCGCACGTGTCTTTAGCCTTCCCTTCCGTCGTTGCGGCTCTCAAAGTCATTGAGCTTCCGAAAGGGAAAACCGTCCGATTTTCGATTTAAAGTTTTTCCCTCCCTTCCGTCGCATGCCGGTAGCGTTGACTCTTTTGCCATTGCGGCCGGGATAGCCATTTGGCTTCCGATGTCGATTTCCTCCCGATTTCCGCCGTAGGTTTTGTTATCACAATCCTGTAGAAAAAAGAGGTAGTATAGTCGGCTTTTGTAAAGTTAAGGTGGTGCACCTGACCATTTCCTATGGATTAGCCGTTCAGTCAGTTTGGTTTGCTGCTGTGGTTTAATGCGTTTCCCACAAATGATGTTTGTCGTTTGATTGCAGGTATTTTTCGGAGATTGGTCAAGGGAGGCAGACCGTTTGGTGAAGGTAGAACCGAAACCAGCAAAATCGTAAGATGGACAAACCACAGAAAAGACAAAATGAATGGTGACAAAGGAGCAGTTCTGAAAGGTTCGGCAGTTACTTAGCCAATCATGGGCATGCGTAGAAAAGATAAAGGAATATGAAGCATTGGGGAGCTGAAAGGTCATTCGTTTGGGGGGTAGCCCAAATGGTCTACGGCTGTAGTTTAAATACTTGAAAGTTAGAATTTAGAAGGGGTTTTTTCCCTAGAAAAAACTGGTAAACGATTTGCTTGTAAGAGGAACTATTTCGTTTTACAATCAGAGACTGCAATTTTGCCTGTTGGAGAAAGTGCGATATGGAATGCATCAAATGTAATTAAATGAGCAATGTTGAAGGGAAACTATTTCGTTTTCAGTTGTGTCTCACTAACTGTGAGATTGTTCTAATTTATTGAACCTATGTTCTTGGTGAATGTTCTTCAGTATATTTTATGATGTTTTCCAATGTGAGTAATAGAAGCTGTTCATAAGCAATTGGCTATCTGGTTGCCCAAATATCAGTAATTGTTCATGTGTCTTGAAAGAAGTGGACCAGCTATCTGTAGCTTTTCATAATGCATGCACAAATTTTATTTCTCACTAATGAATGATAATCCTGCTCCCTAGGGATAGTTTATGTAGTTAGTTTATTTTCTTCTTGTATGTGATTTAGATGCTAGTGAGTCTAAGACGAGAGGTAAGAACCTGCGCATCACATTGTGACTGCTCCTTGCATCTTATCGCCCTGCATGGTTAATTAGGCACTTGCATATCATACATTAAGACAAAAAATGCAAAAAATACATGGTAGGCCGGGCCGCAACCGGTAAAGCCTCTGTTTTTTTTTTTTTTGTTACTTTGACCTACGGTAGCCGGACCGCAAACCGGACGGATTCCCCATACCAAACAGTCAACGGGCTAGTTGGGAATGTTGATTGGGGAGAATCCTTTATTGTTGCTGCCTGCGAATTTCTGGGCCTCGACATTTTTGGTGCTAGAAGGAGGGCCACCAGTGTATGGTTGGCCGAGGAAACCCGTTTTCCCGAGATTATTCCACCGGTAACAGTTCTGAAAGCAGTGGGTTTCATAATCCAATTCCGGAAGAAAGAGAACATCTATATTCTGTTGGCAACGAAATTGTTAATGATCTGAGAAGACACACCAGGGCATATTTAAAGAAGATTGGAGGATTGCCAATCATCCCCGAATTGCCCAGAAGAGAGTATAAAAAGAAAGATCGTCCTGTAGCGGAAGACTCAGTGTTGGTTGGAGACTGGGAAGAACTTGTAGAAATAGCCTTACAAGAAGTTGTACTACCTTTGAACCAAGAAGGCCCAAATACCCCTCACAGTTCTCCTTCTCACACTCCTATTGGCTCACCTCCTCACTCTCCACCTAGACTCATGGCAGGAGTAAATGATAATCCACCACCTAACCCACCTAATCCACCACTTGCATGGAGAGCTAGATCACTGTTAAACCTTACACCTCCATTACACAACCTACCTCAAGCCTTTAACAATGTTGCCCAAGTTCGACCCAAATGAGAAAATATTAGTAGATGATCACCTACGAAGTTTTTACTTGGCAATTGAAGGATTGAGGGCCGGGGAGTATGAAGATGTAGTCTGCAGATTGTTCCCGCATACCCTTAAAGGAGCTGCAGCATCATGGTACTTTGGGTTTCCTGCTAACTCTATCCCTGATTGGGATACCTTCGAGAGAATTTTCAGAAGTAAGTATGCAACTCAGAAAACTCATGCAGCCCTCATGAAAGGGCTGTGCACCTTGAAGAAAGAAAGAAAGGAAAAGGTGCACAGTTTCACACAAAGGTTTGCAACCTATCTCAAGAATTTTTCTAAAATGGATAGACCTTCAGAAAAAGTTCTGATTGAATATTATACTTCAGCTTTAGGCCCTGATTTGGCCATGTTTGCCAAAGGTAGGGCCAAGCCTACTTTGACGGAAACTTATGAAGAAGCAGAAGTGGTGGAAGCTGAAAGAGAGAGCATTGAAGACTATCCAGAACAGTCAGGATAGAAAGGTGCCAGGAGAAAAGCTTTATCGTTTGCTAAGCCTAAGGAAGAAAAGTCGCCAGATTTGGAAAATATGGTCAAAATGATGCAGAAACTGTCCAACAAAATCATAGATATAGAGAAAGAAAAGGAAGCACAAAAGTTTTATAAACCATATTATAAGAAAAGAGAGGATAACCATCAGTCTCAACCTCCTCCGCACAATACAACATCCATGAATTTAACAGAGATAGGGATGGAAAATTTTTGCACTTTCCACCAACAACCCCACTCTGAAAAGAATTGTCCGCAATGGATAAATTCAATGACGTTGGTCATGAATCAGATGTTGGATTCTAGATTAACAGAAGAAGGAGATGAAGAAAGAAAAGAGAGTTTTGCTTCTACTTCTACGAAAGAACAGGAAGAAGAAACCATGGCTTTATGGAATTCTGTCTCGTTATTTGATGCTGAAGAGGAAAAGACTCAAGGGTACAAAGATGTTATGGAAACCAACGTAGCCACAAGGAGCCAAGGGACGATTAAGGAAGACAGTCTTATACTCCCAAAGATTAAGAGGCTGCAAAGAAATGTTAAGAAAAAATTTCAAAATAAATCCTTAGCTGATAAAACTCTAGAATTCACTATTACCAGCTAAGATCCAAAGCAGAATGATACGTTGGCTAGGCCAAATGAAGAAAAGATGAATGCTGATAAACCTCACCCCATTGAGCAGTCGATGGATTATGACATAGTGGAGGATTTAAAAAAGGTAAAAGCAAATGTGCCACTATTTGAAATGTCTAAAGTGCCGCAGCAAAAAGAAAGACTGTTGAAAGCACTTGAAGCATCGGGTGAGAAGCTTCCCATGGACAATCAACCTCAGGAAGAAGAAGAAATTGGAGAAACCAGCGTTGGAGGTAAGTCTAAAAGCAAACATCCACCGTTCCTCCTCACCTTTGAAATTTTTAATCATAACGTGCATAATTTCTTGATAGACTCAGGGGCATCGATTAATGTTATGCCCATATCAGTCTGTAAAAAGATCAATGGGAAGCCTAAGCCATTCACATGGAGGGTGGTTCAGTTGGATAGGACAGATGTAAAGGTAATTGGTGAGATGGAAGACGTCCTGGTCCATCTTGCATCCAATGACAAAGTATGCCAAGTTATTAACATCGTGCTGGCTGATATACCAGACACTTACGGTCTTGTCCTGAGCATAGATTGGTCGGCCAAATTAAATAGATATTTCGCCTCAGATTGGTCGCATCTATGGTTTCCATACAAAGGGAGTCTGAACCAGATTAAGATTCTAAGAGAGCCTCACATGAAGTACAATGTTACTCAACTGGATGAGAAGAACGTACCAGTGGATTCTGTATTGGAAAACTATTTTATTGAGTTGGAACCTGGCAATTACCAAGCAGAAGAAGCCAGCAACACATCAGACACTCAGCCTGATCTCCTTCGTTTCTCACAGGATGATGAGATTGACTGTAAAATAGTAGACTTAGCAGTAGGATTAGATTCACCTTCAGTAGTTAGTGATTTTTGGACTTTGTTTTTTGATGGCTCTAAGACATTAGAGGGGTCAGGGGATGGCTGTGTCCTGCTCGACCCCCAGAAGAATAAACATTTCCTTTCATGTAGATTAGAGTTTGAGTGTACTAATAATACAGTTGAGTACGAAGCACTGGTGTAGGGACTAAAGAAGGCAATTGAATTAAAGGTAAGTAATCTAAAAGTTTTTGGGGATTTTGAAATTATTGTGAAACAAATCGGGAATCAGATACATTGTGTCTCTCCTCACTTAAAGGCTTACCAGAATGAGGTATGGGGTTTGCTTAAATGTTTTAATGCATTCAACATTATTTCAATTCCAAGAATTAAAAACACAGCTGCTGATCTATTGGCCACATTAGCTGCTAGAATCGTACCCACTAATAATCGGTGTTCTGTCGAACTACTTTTCAGGCCCTCAGTACCGGATATGATCACCAACTTGCGAGTGTTCGACGATGATCAGCAAATCATAGAATGTTTGACAAATGACGAGGTCTTTAAAGGAGCCATTATAGATGATGAGGAACATCAGGCATAAATGAAATATGACAATTTCATTCCTAAAGGTGTCAGAACATTAGAAAAAATGTTCGATTTAAATGAAAAGTTCAGAAGACGAGCCAATGTGAAGACCCACAGCTCATCTCTATAGTTCGAGCTGATAAATTTAGGGACTGAGACAAATCCCAAATTTGTGAATCTCGCAAAGTTTTGTCCACCAGTAGAAAGAGACAAATTCATCATTCTATTTAAACAATATAAAGATGCTTTCGCATGGATGTACAAAGATTTGAAAACATACGACACCAACATCATCAAGCATGTCGTCCTCATTAAAGCAAGCGTCAAGCCCTATCAGCAACCGTTAAGAAAAATGCATCCAAAATTGGAACCGCTGATTCAAAGTGAAGTGAAGAAATTATTGGATGCTAGAATCATTTTTAAAGTCAGACACTCTGAGTGGGTATCAAATCTGGTACGAGTAAGAAAAAAGTCTGGAGAAAGCAGACTCTGCGTGGATTTCAAAAATCTAAATCGCGCTTCCGATAAAGATAACTACCCTGTGCCACCCATGGAGCAATTGCTGCAAATGGTCTCGGGTTCTAAATTGTTTTCATTATTAGATGGTTTCTCTGGCTACAATCAAGTGTTAGTAGTCGAAGAAGACAGATTAAAGACAACGTTCAGAACCAAATGGGGAACCTTCGCCTACAGGAGAATGCCCTTTGGGCTTATAAATGTTGGAGCAACCTTTCAGAGAGCTATGGACATATCTTTCCGCGGATTGATTGGCCAAAGTGTTGTAGTATACCTTGACGATATTACAATATTCTCGAAGAGAAGAGAAGAGCACTTGTTTCACTTAAGGAAAATCTTCGAACGCTGTCGAAAATATGGCATATCACTCAATCCTAGGAAGTGTGTGTTCGCTGTCACGGAGGGCAAGTTGCTGGGTCACATAGTTTCGAAGAAAGGAATCTCTATAGATCCAGAAAGAATTAAGACTATTGAACAAATCCCCTTTCCCCATAATAAAAAGGGGATGCAATCATTTATGGGAACGATAAACTTCGTGCGAAGATTTGTGCCTGATTTTGCTCAGATTGTCAAGCCACTACAGTAGATGGTAAAGCAAAATGCACTATTCAAGTGGACTGAAATTGAGAAGAGCGCATTCAGCAAAATCAAAACTGCTGTCGCACACGCACCATCCTTGAAAAGCCCAAATTTCGACAAATATTTTATCTTGTATACCTTTGCATCCGATGATTCACTAGCAGCGATGCTCACCCAAAAGGAAGATGGGGGGGATGAATTCCCAATATCCTTTATGAGTACTAGTCTACATGGGGCCGAATTGAACTACCCAGCTGTTGATAAACAAGCTTACGCTGTATTCAAAGCAGTAAAAGAATTAAGGCCTTATATTTAAAAAAATAGAACCAAGGTAATCGTCCCCTACCCAGCTGTAAGGTCTCTTCTTATACAGAAGGAGTTGGGAGAAAGAAGAGGCAACTGGGTAACAGCTCTTCAAGAGTACGACCTTAAATTCAAGCCAACATCTATAGTTAAAGGAAAAGGGTTATGCAAACAGATGACTGAAAATGGAAAAAATGAAGAAAACGTTTGGGAAGATGAAGCCGAATTACATGTAATGGAGGTATGTCCTTTGTTTACAGCTCCCGAGTCTTGGTATAGAGACCTTGTGCATTACCTGCAGGTAGGACTGCTGCCAAAACATTGGAATTCTAAGCAAAGGAGAGTGCTGCGTCTTAAATCAACCGCATATCAACTTGTTGAAGGGGTATTATTCAGAAAGAATTATGACGGGGTTCTTTTCAGATGCTTAGAAAAGGAAGATGCGAAGAAAGTGATGGAAGAATTGCATGACGGTCCTGCTGGAGGACATTATTCAGGGGATACCACAGCCCACAAAATCCTCAGGGCAGGTTACTATTGGCCTAAGCTCTTTAGAGATGCACATGCACATGTCAGGAAGTGTGATATTTGCCAAAGGTGTAGTGGGAGACAGCCTAAAGCAGCAACACCTCTCAAGCCTATGATGATCACGGAGCCATTTGAGCAATGGGGACTGGATATTATTGGAGAAATAATACCGAATTCCTCTTTGCGGCACAAGTACATTCTGACCGCTACTGATTATTTCACTCGCTTGGTCGAAGCCATCCCACTGCGCAAAATAAATGAAGACGAGGTCATCAGCTTCCTACAAGACCACATCATGACCAGGTTTGGAGTTCCAGTTTCGTTAGTTTTTGATAATGCTAAGTACTTTTCATCAATTAAATTGACTACTTTTGCTCATGATAAAGGGATAAAATTGCATTATTCTGCTAGTTACTATCCACAAGGAAATGGCCTGGCTGAATCCTCCAACAAAAATATGATTAGAATTTTAAAGAAGGCTGTGGTAGAAAACCAGAGGAGTTGGAACTCAGCATTACCAAATTCCCTTTGGGCCGATAGGGTCACCCCCAAGTCTGCGATTGGAGTGTCTCCATATACCCTTGTCTATGGTAAAGAAGCCATCCTTCCTCCCAATATCATGCTACCATCTTCCATACTAGCTCAAGAGTCTAGGGGGTCGGATGATGAAGTTTTGCAAATAAGAATATATAATCTCCTGAAAGCAGAAGAGGCTAGATCTAAAGCCAAAGAATGCTTTAAGCAACAGCAGGAGTTAGTTAAAAGATGGTTCAACAAGCATAAATATGAAACAAAAGACTTTGAAGTAGGAGACTTAGTCCTCAAATGGGATCACCCCCATGATGAGAAAAGAAAGCACACTAAATTTCAGCAGTTGTGGGTAGGCCCTTTTCAAATTGCAGCAAAGCTTGGCCCTTCTACTTACAAGTTGCAGGATCTTTAGGGGTGGGAAGAGAACTTACCAGTGAATGGTTTGGTTCTCAAGCCTTATTTTTCCTAAGTTTCTTTGAGTTCTTCTATCTTGTATATAAATAAGTTGTTTGGCTGTCTTTCAAGTCATGTTTTTACAGTTTGTTTTAGTTTGTTTTTCTTGATTCTAATAAAGGGAATGAACCCGTGGTTGCATAGAGAACATTAAAATGTTTGGGAATGATAAACATTTTGGGGTCTTTGACTGTGTGTTGTGTATAAAAGAATTTCTTCAAGTTTAGTCATTTTCTTGAATAATTCTGTGTGCATTGAAGTCCTACTTAACCCTTGTGAAATAAACCGGATTCGAAGAGTCTGGAGTACTATGTCGAGGCTCCATCCACGTCACACTTAAAATGTTCTAAGGAGCGACAGTAGAGGACCCATGGAAAGGAGCAAGGTGAAAAGTATATTAAATATAAATGATCCCATGCCAAGAAGCGAATGCCAAAAGGAAAATAAAGAGTTTAAAAAAAAAAAATCCTATGCAAGCATCATAAATCAAAGCAGGTGCTAAATCATAAGTACTAAAATTGCTGAAAGATCCTCTCCATCCGTGAGCTGAAACTTCAAGTATACCACTCACACAAAAGGACAATATGGGATAGAGGATCCTGAATTAAAATTCAGTAAGAAAGGCATGCAGAAGGACTCATAAGAAAGGGACAAAAGTCCAAAAGCACAAAAAAGTGCTAAAATGGCATGGGAACGAGGAACAAACGAATATTTCTGTTTACCATGTGCTACAATCCTGTGGTGTCCAAGCTATCAGCTACCTGAAGACAAAGGGAATAATGAAACTCATCTTCTGGCCTCAACAGAGTTATCTGCACTTGAAAATCTTGGTTTCCACTCTCCCAAATTGGACTATTATCAATGATTGAAGGTACACACTTCCAGCATTCGAGAAATCCAGATAGCTGGAAGAATTCAATAGAATTCATTTGTTGTTAAACAGTATGTCACTCAAAGATTAATCGCCCAAAGATCTAGGTTCACCAGGTAATCGCCATTTGTTGCTGCTGCAACCGTTCTCCCCAAAGTTCTTAAAATTTTGGGCCCCTCCTTTTGATTTAGCGTTAATCATGTGCTCTGTGATCTGTTGTTGGTTACACTTTGATTTGAATGATTATGGAAGGCTAATAACACTCGTCCTAGTTCTCGAATGGTTGCCTGTGTTTCTGAGTTGTATTGGAGCATAGATTTTAAGTCTGATTCGCTTGCCAAAGGGCCACCGTTTCAGAAGCAGTCTTTTTCGTTGATGGAATTCAGGGTCTTAAGCAATTAGCATTTTTCATTTTCTATCGCGGGCTGTAGTCTTCTTTAGCTTCCGCCGTTGCGGCTCTAAAGCAACTAAGCTTCTGAAGCCTAAAGCAGTCCGCTGTCTGATGCGTCAGTCTTATTTTCCACCGTTGCGGCTCCTAAATCGATTCTTCATTCTGAAGGTCGAATTGCTCCGACTGCCAATGTGTATTGTCCTTTTAATCGCTTGCCCTTAGTCATTTCTTTTCCTCCATTGTGGATCCCGAAGTGGTTAAGCCTCCGAAGCGCAAAGTGCTCCGACTTCCGATTTAACATTTTTCCTGCTTATAGGTCGCACGTGTCTTTAGCCTTCCCTTCTGCCATTGCGGCTCTCAAAGTCATTGAGCTTCCGAAAGGGAAAACCGTCCGACTTCTGATTTAAAGTTTTTCCCGCTCACAGGTCGCACGTGTCTTTAGCCTTCCCTTCCGCCGTTGCGGCTCTCAAAGTCATTGAGCTTTCGAAAGGGAAAACCATCTGATTTCCGATTTAAAGTTTTTCCCGCCCTTCCGTCACATGCCGGTAGCATTGACTCTTTTGCCATTGCGGCCGGGATAGCCATTTGGCTTCCGATGTCGGTTTCCTCCCAATTTCCGCCATCGGTTTTGTTATCACAACCCTGTAGAAAAACGAGGTAGTATAGTCGGCTTTTGTAAAGTGAAGGTGGTGCACCTGACCATTTCCTATGGATTAGCCATTCAGTCAGTTTGGTTTGCTGCTGTGGTTTAATGCGTTTCCCACAAATGATGTTTGTCGTTTGATTGCAGGTATTTTTTTGGAGATTGGTCAAGGGAGGCAGACCATTTGGTGAAGGTATAACCGAAACCAGCAGGATCGTCAGATGGAAAAACCACAGAAAAGACAAAATGAATGGTGACAAAGGAGCAGTTCTGAAAGGTCCGGCAGTTACTTAGCCAATCATGGGCATGCATAGAAAATATAAAGGAATATGAAGCGTTGGGGAGCTGAAAGGTCATTCATTTGGGGGGCAGCCCAAACGGTCTGCGGCTGTAGTTTAAATACTTGAAAGTTAGAATTTAGAAGGGGCTTTTTCCCTGGAAAAAACTGGTAAATGATTTGCTTGTAAGAGGAACTATTTCATTTTACAATCAGAGACTGCAATTTTTCCTGTTGGAGAAAGTGCGATATGGAATGCATCAAATATAATTAAATGAGCAATGTTGAAGGGGAACTATTTTGTTTTCAGCTGTGTCTCATTAACTGTGAGATTGTTCTAATTTCTTGAACCTATGTTCTTGGTGAATGTTCTTCAGTATATTTTATAATGTTTTCCAATGTGAGTAATAGAAGCTGTTCATAAGCAATTGGCTATCTGGTTGCCCAAATATCAGTAATTGTTCATGTGTCTTGAAATAAGTGTCAGCTATCTGTAGCTTTTCATAATGCATTCACAAATTATATTTCTCACTAATGAATGATAATCCTGCTCCCTAGGGATAGTTTAGGTAGTTAGTTTATTTTCTTGTTGTATGTGATTTAGATGTTAGTGAGTCTAAGAAGAGAGGTAAGAACCTGCGCATCACATTGTGACTGCTCCTTGCATCTTATCGCCCTGCATGGTTAATTAGGCACTTGCATATCATACATTAAGACAAAAAATGCAAAAAATACACGGTGTACCGGGCTGCAACCGGTAAAGCCTCTGTTTTTTTTTTTTTTCATTATGACCTATGGTAGCCGGACCACAAACCGGACGGATTCCCCATACCAAACAGTTAATGGGATAGTTGGGAACGTTGATTAGGGAGAATCCCTTAGTGATTCTTCCTGCGAATTTCTGGGCCTCAACAGGTTTATTATTATTGCTTTTATTTTATATTATAATAATAACAATTTCTAAAATAATAAATATAATGTTTAAATACAAACATCAATACAAATATCATTAGACTAAATGGTTGATGCACAATCATGGACTCTTTTAAAGACACTTTAGATGCCACATAATACTGAAAATTGGAACCTCTGACTTTAGGTGAGAATTAGAGGTACTTCCTTAAAGTATTTGAAGATGAAGTAAAAAGACAATTTAGATAAGTAATTGAATCATCTTTCATAATTTATAACATTTATGCAGAAAAAAATGTGTGTAAATGATTATAAAATTAGTTTTCGTGAAATTGGGTTTTCAAAATTTCATCACATCATAACAAATATGTTTCTGCGGGTGCAACAATATATGAGGTCAATGATGTCAATTTTGGATAAAATCTTGTAAACATGTAAAGTACATATGGGCCTAGTGCAACACTATTTATTCATAATTTTCATGAATATTTTATTATTATTATTAATTATTGAAGTGAGAAAATATCGAAATGAAAACGTTCTATGTGGGTGCAACACTTTAGAGGAAAAAATTAATGAAATCCTTGATTTATATCCATAATATTGTAGAGCTTACTCTCTTCTAGTGCACCATATAGTTTTCTTGGCAAATGGTGAAGGCAATCAAAAGTTATATAAAAAACAATCGATGTATCTATTTTCAAAAACTAACATGTGTCATTTAGAAAAATAATAATAAATAATTAAAACATACATTTCAAGGAAAAAATTACATATTCAGAATCATAAGATTGTACTCTACAATATTCTAAATTTTCATAAAAAAGTATTGTGTTTGTCAAAGAAAAACATGCCATCGAAACTCAGCATTGATAGAGTTCTAAAAGACAGGCAATAACCCTGGTTTATTTGTCCTAGCCAATAGGTTCGGTAGTCCAGAGCTAATTTTGAACATAATGCCAAACATTATTCCCACTGAGTTTTTAAATTTAAAAAAAAGCATATGCGTTATAACACCTATGCATTATAGCGCTATTCATATCGCATATGTGTTATAACGCATATGTGTTTTGGCTTAACTAGCTTGGTACTAGAGTAAAAGAGAGTAAATACCAAGTTAGTGGATAGTCTTTGGGAGAAACCCCATCTAAAATGAAAAGATCATGGTAATTATTGGCCCCTCCAAAGCAGTTTAGTGTGGCAAAAGGATGATGCTTAGCCTAAAATTTGTGAATGGTTGTGGATAATGAGGTCAGATTATTGGAGGTTCAAGGTGCTTTCCCATGGCACTTGTTCATGACGCTTAAGACATACAAGATGCTTTATAGAATTAATGATTGAGTTTTATTTCCTAATATTTCTCTAAGGCTCGAAACTCAGATCTAGCTCTAAATTATTCCTAATGGTACCAACACATCCACTATGAGGATAAGGATTGCGAGATCATTTATGTTGTTTTGAAGCATTATTTTTTTCCGTGGACACACAAAAACATCTTTTAGGTCCTATGGCCAAGGTTTCATCTCGCGACTATGTTGAGTCTCCACGATGTATACATTGTGCTTGAGAACAGGTAGGGATTCTCCCACAACTATGTCTGGGATATGCTCATGAGGTCATGTATGGTGGATCAAATTTCATTCTTAAAACTATATTCTAAGAAGTCTTCTTTATGGTAAAAGTCCTAGGTTTCCTACCTTAACAATGTCTAAGACCCATGGATTCATATCTACTATCCAAAACTTTCTAATGACATCCATGTCACCACTCGAAGGAAAGGGTAACTTCAAGAGGTCATGGCTGGTCATTTGAAGTGTTTTTCATGTTCATGGATTCTTAGAATTTTTTTTAGAGTATAATCCCAATGTTTACTCCCCAACAATGTCGAAGGCCACACGACCCATACCTAGTTCTTGTAAGTCATGTGAGGTGATTCGACATATCATTTTAGGCCTTGGATGGATATAATATTCCTTTATGGACTAAGGATTGGGTTTACTTCGTCAACCATGTGTAAGGCCTTAAGAACCATGTCTACTATTTAAAACCTCTCAATGGCATGATTATCCCCATGTTTGGGGTAGGGATACCATCAATAGGTACTTTGTGGTAGTTTGAAGTGTCCTTATTGACCTCCAATGACTAAGGGATTCATTTAGGGCCGAAGGCTTGGGTTTCCTCCCATTCCCACGCAAATGGATTCGAGACCCATAAATACTGTAAACAAAATAACCAATCAGTCACATATCCCTCATCTAATTCCAAAGACCCGCTAGAGAAGTCATGTGTGGTGGATTGATACATTATTCCTTCCTCTGGATCCCTAGAAGCTTCCTTTGGTGTCTACGACCTGGGTTTCTTGATCGCTCAACCATGTCAAAGGTCTCTAAACCCATAATTAGTGATTAAAACAACCTAATGGTGTCAATTCCCACACACAAAGCTAATAATGGCCTCAAAAGGTAACATATGGTGGTATTAGGTGTTATTGGTGGTCCTAGATGCATAGAAGCTTCATTTAGAGACTAAAGTAGAGGTTTCATCCCTTGACAATGTCTAATATCCTAGGTCCCTCCCTCCCACCAATCCCTTCCCTTTATATTTGTCCTCCCTCCACCCCCCCCCCCCTCATATTTCTCCCATACCCATCCATCCCTTCCCCTTATATTTCTCCTCCTTTCACCCCCCCCATATATGTCCCCTACCCATCCCTCCCTCCCATGATTCCCTCTACACCTTCCTATCCCTCCTTTGACACCCCCGGCCTACTCTTAACCAATGTAATGTTGGGCCATGAGCCACCCCATAGACCGACTCGATGGAATATTGTGATTCTAAATGGTATTATAATGGGATAAGGATTCTATTATGGGTTTTTGGATGGGAGGGATGGGCCTCTGGACATTGACTATAGTCATGGAAGAGTAGACAATAAGTCCCTAAATCAACACACATGCCTTATAGATGGAATATTTGGCCTCTAGTGGGATATGGGTGCCATTATGAGGTTTTATGCACTAAGGATGGGTATCAGGGTCTTAACCATTGTAATGGGACAATAGTGTAATTGAAACAAGTCTTTTTTACTACACATGCCCTTTAAAGGGGATATTGAGCCTTAATATGGGATATATGTGCCATTAGTCTATTTTACGCATTGAAGATTGTTTAGGAGGCATTGACCATTGTCACGTTCCCAACCCTTACTCGGCAGCGAGGACGTGACAACATCTAACAACCCGGGCATTCTAAGCCCCATGAACATATACAAATTTCCCTGAAATAAAACATTAATAAGTATAAATAGATGCATAATGCAATATACAACGGAAACAAATACATTCATCCAATACATTCTATTCAAGCATTTAACAAGTTCATATAAATTCATAACAATATACAGTCACGAAAATAAAATATAAGAGATTACCTATCTTTGAAAAAGCTTTGTCCCGCAACTAGCTATGTCGCTGCAACGTTCCACCCAACCATAGGCCAGTGTGCTCTTTAATCTCTTAGCAACACTGCCACCCCTGAGTTGGGCATGATTTCCCCTAAGGAGTAAGGAACACTAGCAGACTTCACCCATAGCCAAGGATACCATAAAACTCAGTCAAGCGAACACAGTTGGGTTTATCAGACCCACACAAGTAGTGGTTTACACTTAGCCAAATTCACATGAGACACAACCAAGCCAACATATGCGTTTATTAGGCTACCAACCAAGCCATCCTGCCAGTTGGGTTTAACAGGTTTCCAAGGGAGTGGGAAAACTGACTGCTAAGATAGCAAGCTCAATCTAGAGCTATGAACACCCACACCGGATCTAGCCTGACCTCTAAACACTTACACAACCAACACAAGGAAGCATCCCCTTCTCTACTGCACAGTCCCTCAGGCCATGCATTCCCTTCCATTGCTATTCAGGGTATGCAAAAAAGAAAACCAACCTTCTAGATCGGTCTGTGAGGTGCCTTCACACACTAGGTTTATCAAGCAAGTACAAACTCCATTTCCATTCCCCAAATCAGTTTAGATGCCAAACGTGGACGCACACACAGTGATCGCAGTCCTGGAATTTATCAAAATGTAAGCAGAAGCTAAGGAATTACACATGAACACAGTAATTTATGAATTTCTGAGCATTGCCGGTGCTAGACTAACTACTGCAAATTAACAAAAACCAAAACATTTATGATCTTTCAAATCCAAGACACCAAATCAGATTCATGGAATTCCTGTTGAGGAAAATGACTAGCAGGATGGTGAAAACGTGAAAAGGGAAAGACTCAGCATAGGATAAACAAAATCGTGAAAGGAAACTACTCCACAGAGGAAAAACAAAAAAAAAACTATAAAGGGTCCAAATCACCGAACAGGAGAAAAATCGTGATGGTTTAGAATCGTAGTGGTTTTGCTTTTCGGTTGCTGCATGAATGAAGATTTGGATCACAAAACATTACTTACAGTCCAAATTGTCAGGGGGAAGTGAAACATTTCAGTGTGGGGGAAAAATAGACGTTTTTGTGTTTTCTTGCCCAAGAAAATTTGAAAGTGTTTTTCCCAGAAAGGGTGCTCTGCCCATTTCAAATTTCTCCCCACTCTTCCTATCCCCCTCTCCCTTATCTCATGCCCCCATCTCATTTAGTTGCATTGACATAGCTGGCTGGAGGTTTCTAATTATTAAATTGAAAATTTAGCATGATGTCCAAAATAATAATGTGTCGACTAGCAAAAACTACCATCGACCCAACCTTAATCGTCGAAACATAAAACTAAATAAATGGTGGGGCTTTTTCCGAGCTCCACACCACAATTATTTACATCCACACCATGATTATTTACATCATTTTATTTAAATGCAAACGGGCTCAAAACCGGGGTGTTACAACCATGGTCATATAGGAACCATTATGAATATTTCCAGACAAGAGATAGTTCTATAGACACTACCATGGTCCAAGGATAGGTTTGGAGGTCTTAACCATTGGTATGGGGTCCATTATAAGGTTATCAAGTTTAATATTTGATATGCACTAAATCACATATGCGATTTAGCGATCATGTAATAGAAACTACCCGTTAAGTAAAAAACAGTGTATCCATATCGCATATGCGATAAAACAAACATGCATTAAATCGAAGATGTGATACATGTTATATAAAAAATGTTGGGTTGTGTGCTACGGGCCAGGTTTACTATAGAAAAAGACATCATTCTTCTGAACCTGTGCACTAAGAACTGTTCAACCTGCAATTTAATCATTTCTTACACAAATCCATAGGTATTGTACAAGTTTGGGTGGATTTCAATGGGGAATGTATGTAATAGAGGTCAAAAGTCAGTGAGGAAGGTGCTTGAACTGGAAGAAGCTGAAAATAAAAAAGAAAAGAAGAGGGGAGATTCAAGAAATCATCAACATTCATTAGATGAGCAAATAATTCCCATTCCTAGTCAACAGGTACCTGACGTAGAGGCTGAGTAAGATAATGCAACATTAAAGGAAGCTAGTTATAGGGGAGAATATATTCTTAATCCATTATTAGACGGAAAATCTTGTGAAGAGTTCAATAATGATGTTACTCTTTATGAAAATGTGACTCCGCAACACCCATGCCAGGTGGTTCAATCTCCTAATCAAAGTTGTCAACCTGTACAGGATGTAAACGTCACTCCAACATTTCAAACGACAAGAAATCTCGCATCAAAATGAAAGAGAACTCCTGAAAAAATACAAGTGGACAAGATCGAATTGAATTCCATGCAAGGTAAGGTGGCTAAATGCACTATCTTTCGTCATTGTTCTCAAATAATGAAACAATATTTTGATAACAAATCCGAAGCCAATAAATTTCAATTGTTTTTAGCTTTGCTTAAATCTAGAAATATGGCAATTATTAGAAGAAATTTAGGCATAATAACATTGAAGAATATTGAATAAAGTAATCACATTGTTAAATCTCTTGTTGCTACATTCACATCGATTAGTAAAAAAACTCGTTCACCGGACTGTAATGTGGCTCGCTGCGTATTGGCTAAATCAATTGTATGTAGATCCACAAGAAAAAATCGTTTACTTAAATGCACATCACAAATTGTGCCTTTACATCCAAAGACACTTAAAAAATATTCAGTAAGAAGAGACAGCCTTGATGTAGAGGGACAAATGGAAACATTATGGGCATTTAATGGTAGGTTTCCCCGCAAAGACATGAATTTAGTTGAAGCAGTGAAGGGACTAGTGCACACACTTTGGCACAATAACACTAGGTCTTATTCTAACACAAAGGATGTGTTAAAACATGGTATGGGTTTTATGAACAATGAACTTCATGTTAAACATTATCTTGACCTGACACAAACTCAATTGTTCAGGATGTTTAAAGTTTCCCATGCAAAGCTAAGGATTGGGAAAATATCTTTTGAAAAATGCAAGCCTTGGTATGTTAGAATCAATGCCATTAGGAACACTTGTTGTTGTAGATGCCACATAGAGTTTGATCTATATTATCAGACATTTTCACATATATGACATTTTTTGCATCCTACCCATGTGCATGAATGCTCAAGTACAGTACCAACAATGCATCTAGAGATTTCATCCATAGCATGATGTGTCCGAGGTAAGATGGGCAGACACAAGTATGTAATTTTATTTTAGAGTTTCATAGAAAGATCCAATGGTACATTCAACATGTCGATATGGCATGGTGGAAAGATGAGAAATTCAGAATATGTCAGGACACCTTCCCTCTCAGAACAATTCTATCAGTGGTTGACTTTGCGGAAAATTACACCCTACAACCACACAATGAAATACAAAGTCAATACTATCACTTAGCAGGTGAGCATAATGGTCCATATCACGTATCGACATGGGCTAGATAGCAATGAAGAGAAACGTGTGATACTGAAAGAAAGTCACTTCTACATAAGTGACGACCGGATCCATGACATCCATTACGTGCAACATTGTGTTAAATTATTCTATGATCATGTGATAGCTATGGATATACCATTTTATCATTACTTCATTTGGTCAGATGATTGTGCTAGACACTTCAAAATGCACGTGTATTTCAATGGTTTTGTTTGTTGCACATAAAATACAAGTGCCACATATACGGAACTACTTTGAAACTGGTCATGGCAAAGGATAACACGATGATGCTAGTGCATGCATAAAAAATTCCCTTCGAAGGGAAGAGATGAAGTTTACAGGTGCTCACCTTCGAGACGCTACATCTATAGTGAAATGGTGTGCATCTGTCATGGGAGAACAAGAGACAAGGAAACACTTAGTGCGGAGAATATTATAGGAGGTGACCAATGCGGACCGATCCCAAACAAAGTGCATGGAACTCGATAATTTCAGTCAATTAGAAGCTCAGACAACTCGTCCCTACAAATTTGGACAAGATTGAAGGCTTTGTTTTGCAGTTCCTGTAGCATCAATGAATGGGATGATTGTGAGTATACAGATCTAGTTGATACATGGGATCGAGTGACACTTGGGACCGATTTCAAGGGGTTTAATGAAATAGAACATTTGGAAGATGATCAAACACACATTTCTACAGACTATGATCACATATCGGATCTCATGCAAGCACATACAAAAAAGTAAATTATTAGTACCTAAATTAGAAATTTAATTTATGTAGTGGTTTCCCCAAAAAATAATGAATGGGTTTCTGACTATCGGTTGGCACATTGTTTAGAAGGGAAACAAACCATTCTCGAACCTATTACAGCTGATGAAAATATTGAATTCCAAACTGGCTCGATGGTTATAAAAGTGGAGTACTTGACACTAGCAGCACAACAGAAAAAGAAGGGTGGGTATGTATATCAAGATTATAAAATAGGAGCTATTGTATACCACTTCACCAACTTAGTAGTTGGTATAAACATCAAGACACACACACTTTCGAACAAAAATAGGTCACATGTACAATATTTGCTACCTCATATAGAGCACAGAATATTGGTGGACACCATTGGCAACAGGGATGATCCACATGGCCTACTCAAGTGAGTGCATTGTCAGGTGTTACTCGGGATTGTCCAGTGTGGCTAGATTCTCAGGTGCATTATTTAACCTTTAAAGTGCATGTTGAAGCACAATTTCAATTGTTTAGCCTTAGTTTATTCCCAATGTAATAAACATGTGATTGACCGATACCATTCATCGACATAATATTATTTAGAGGATATTGGACACTATAAACACGATCATACAACCTCAGATGATTTATCTATAAATCACATGTGCACATTTTCATTGGGTTCTCTTTATTTTCTTATGAGAGTACTAATGTTTAGCCTTTCATGTGCCTAGGATAAAAACACCATCTATGACACATTGAAGGCACCAAGAACAACCTGGTGTCTTTAGACACCAACAAATAGAAATCGAAAAATAACATGCTCTCGAGTTGTTGAAATTTACTTTTTTATTTATTTTTATATTAATGTACATTTAATTACATTTTTGGGTCAACTCTTGCAACTCTTGCATTGGTGGGTCTGCATGAAAACCCTCGACTGTGAATGTGTTGGTAGGGTTCCCATATTGGCCTTTCCAATAGAGACTTGTAAGAGCCAACGACATGCAATTTTGTTTCTTCGTTTGCTTTTTCTCTCTCGGACTGAAAATCACCTAGTGTCCATGAACATCATTTTCATGCGACTTTCAACTGGACATACCTCGGAAATCGTAGGTCAGATTGAAGAACCATCGATTTTGTTGGTCTCCTGGCATGCAATTACTTCTAGGTGGCCCTCTCCCTCATGTTTTCAATGCCCAATGACTTCATTGTTCTTTGGTTTTGTAAACTAGGGTTTTTCTCAGTTTACTTCAATGCATCTCTAGCATTGGTGGGTCAAAAAGTAGAAACCCTCAACCATTCCTGTGTTGGTAGGGTTCCCATATCCTCCTTTCCCATATAGACTTGTAGGAGGCAATGACATGCAATTTTCTGCTCCGTTCATTTTTTCGCTACCAGACCAAAAGTCACCAAGTGTCCGTGAACGACATTTTCATGCAACTTTCAACTAGACATAACTCAGAAACCAAAGGTCATATCGAAGAGTCGTCACCTTTGTTGGTATATTGGCATGCGATTACCTCTAGGTGGTCATCTCCCTCATGTTTTCAAGTCCTAGTGACTTCATTATTCTTTGATTTTGTAAACTAGGGTTTTGCTTAGTTTCCTTCAATGCAACTCTAGCATTGGTGGGTCAACTCTGCAAAACCCTCGACCATGCATGTGTTTCTAGGGTTCACAGGCTATATTATTCTTGTACTAAAGTATAATCAAACAACCTGCATAATAAAACTAGGGTTCACAAATTGAGACATGGAACTACAACCTAGGGTTTTATGACCTCTTAATGTTTGAAGATTAAATTAGATTGGTTAGTATCATTTAAGTAGAAACCAAAAGGACATATACCTAGTCTATGCACATACATGAAACAAAATGAATAGGGTTGAACATGGATCACGGGTGGAAGTTGACATGCATGCATGACTTAGAATTTGAAACAGATGTACATGAATAACAAGAAAAATGGACTAAGGTTTATATCATTAGATTGGTTTTATGACCTATTTACAACTTATGAGATGGAACTAAGGTTTTATGACCTCTTTACAAGTTATGAGATGGAATTAGAAACATATGTACATGTACAAATTGGAAACCAACTAGGGTTTCATGAACTACAAATTGCATGCTATAACTAGGGTTGAGAAGTTATGAGATGTAATTAGAAACACATGTACATATGCAAATTGAAAACCAACTAGGGTTTCATGAACTACAATTGCATGCTATAACTAGGGTTGAGAAGTTATGAGATGGAACTAGAGTTTTATGACCTCTTTACAAGTTATGAGATGGAAGTAGAAACTGTAACGCCCCGATTTTGATCCCATTTGCATTAAAAATGTATATGATGTATATATTGTAATTAATCATGGTGTGGAGATAAAGGAAAAATACCCACCATCTATTTAGCATTTTATGTTCTGACGATTAAAATCGTTGCTGATGGTATTTCGCGTTAGTCGACACATTATAATTTTGGCATCATGTAAATATGCAATTTAATTAAAAATCCACAACCAGCTATGTCAATGAAACATTAAAAGAGAAGGGGCATGATTTTCCTAAGGATAGGGGAGGGATTGTTTAACCCTTGGGGCCAATGGGGGAAAGCCATATGTCAGCAAAATAACCCAAGAGAGTGGTCAACCACTTCCCTTGTCTTATTCACCAACCGAATTAATCCCCCATGAGATTGGTTGGGGAAGTTATTTCCTTGAGGGACATATGCATGGGAAGTCATCAGTGATTGGCAGGACTGTCAGTCCTTTGACCACACACATTCCCAAAGATGTAGATCGCATTCATTTCCTCACGTGGGAAGAGAAAACCTCATTCCAATCTCACGCGGCTGTTTGTTTTCCTCACAGAGGAGAAAGCTTGGCCTCAGGCACAGATTCATGTTCTACATTCTCCTCTCCCGATTTTGTTTGTGTGGACTGAATCACCTTTATGATTGGGGGTTCGTATTCTTCCTCTTTTGCAGGCTGGGAGGTCGTTGCTATATTCCCCATGAATTTGGGGTGTTGCTGAGTCATTTTGGCCACGTTAGGGGAATAAATAAATTTGGAGATGAACTGTCACAGCCTGAGCCATGTTGTCCAATTTCCATACCCGATTTGCCTTTTTGTGGTGTGTTTCCCTTCAATTCAAGAACCAATATTGCTGTGTGTACCTAGTTGTTTGGTCTTTGGACTATTTTGGGAGTGGAAATGGGTCTGAGTCTGCTTGATAAACCTACTTTGTAGGAGCCTCACAGACAAGGCTAAAGGACTAGATTTATTCTATGCACCTCCCTGAATAGCACTGGAAGGGAAGGCATAGCCCGAGGGATTGTATAGTAGATAATGGGATGCTTCCTTGTGTTGGGTGTGTGTGGATGTTTTAGAGGCCAGGCTTGTTCTGGTGCAGGTGTCCATAGCTCTTGGATTGAGCTCACTAGCTTACCAGCCAACCTTTCCAGCTCCATGTTAGCTTGATAAACCCAACTGTGTTAGCTTGGCTGAGTTTTGTTTATCCTTGGATACGTGTGATCCTAGGGTTCCCTTATTCCTTGTGGGAATCATGCCCAGCTCGTGGCTGGCAGTGCTGCTGAGAGATTGATGAGCACACTGGCCTATGGTTGGGTGGACCGTTGCAACGACGTAGCTACTTGTGGGGAAAGCTTATTCCAAGATAAGTATTTCTTTCCCATTTTACATCCGCAATTGTATTTGTTGCTTAATGAAAACGATGAACATGTTGAATGCTTAAATGTGTTGAATGTGTGTATTTGCTTCTGTTGTTTACTTATTGATGATTAGGCATTTGCATCTATGTATGCTTTTTATTTCAATTCATTTGATATTTATGTTCATGGGGCTTAGTTTTTCCTGCTCAGATAGCATCATTCGTCATGTCGTCTCTCTGGTAGAGGGGAAGGGACGTGATGGAAACACATGTACATGTACAAATTGAAAACCAACTAGGGTTCCATGAACTACAAATTGATTGGTATAACTAGGGTTGAGAATTTATGAGATGTTACTAGGGTTTTATGACCTCTTTACAAGTTATGAGATGGAAGTAGAAACATATGTCCATGTACACATTGAAAACAAACTAGGGTTTCATGAACTAAAATTGCATGCTATAACTAGGGTTGAGAAGTTATGAGATGGAACTAAGGTTTTATGAGCTCTTTAGAAGTTATGACATGGAAGTAGAAACATATGTACATGTACAAATTGAAAACCAACTAAGGTTTCATGAATTACAATTGCATCCTATAACTAGGGTTGAGAAGTTATGAGATAGAACTAGGGTTTTATGACCTCTTTACAAGTTATGAGATGGAAGTAAAAACACATGTACATGTACAAATTGAAAACCAACTAGGGTTTCATGAACTACAATTTCATGCTATAACTAGGGTTGAGAAGTTACGAAACAGAACTAGGGTTTTATAACCTCTTTACAAGTTATGAGATGGGAGTAGAAACACATGCACATGTACAAATTGAAAACCAACTAGGATTTCATGAACTACAATTGCATGCTATAACTAGGGTTGATAAGTTATGATATAGAACTAGGGTTTTATGAGCTCTTTACAAGTTATGAGATGGGAGTAGAAACACATGTACATGTACAAATTGAAAACCAACTAGGGTTTCATGAGCTACAATTGCATGCTATAACTAGGGTTGAGAAGTTATGATATGGATCTAGGGTTTTATGACCTCTTTACGAGTTATGAGATGGAAGTAGAAACAAATGTACATGTACAAATTGAAAACCAACTAAGGTTTCATGAACTACAATTGCATGATATAAATAGGGTTGAGAAGTTATCATATGGAACTAGGGTTTTATGTCCTATTTACAAGTTATGAGATGGAACTAGAAACACATGTACAGGTACAAATTGAAAACCAACTAGGGTTTCATGAACTACAAATTGCATGTTATAACTAGGGTTGAGAAGTTACGAGATGGAACTAGGGTTTCATGGCCATATATGTAGGCTATGCACATACATGAAACAAAATGAATAGGGAAACATTAAGATACTTATGTGAACAATTTAATCCCATTATCAATTGAAATCATAAGAAATTGAATTCATATTTGTATGTGTTTTGTAGCAAGTTTCAAGCACCAATGTATGATATTCAATGGACTTGTAATTTACCCTTTATGTCCAATCAATGCACTTTCATAATAAGCAATAAGAATTTTAACAAACTTCAAATTTTGTTTATAAAGCAACAGTAAATAAATGATTTAAACTCAAAATTTGTAGTTTGAGGTAAAGATGGCAGGGTAAGGTTCTAGGGTATTCTAGTATGGTGTACATGGTATGGCTATGATATGATGTTATGGTATGTTAGTATTGTAGGGTATGGTATTGTATATTAGTATGGTATGGTAGTTAGTATGGTATGATGTTAGTATCATAGGGTATTGTAGGATATGATATGGTATGGTATATTAGTATGGTATGATATGTTAGTATTGTAGGGTATGATATGTTAGTATTATAGGGTATGTTATGGTATGTTAGTATGGTATGGTATGGTATGGTATGTTAGTATTGTAGGGTATGGTATGGTATATTATTATGGTATGATATGTTAGTATGGTATGATGTTAGTATAATAGAATATTGTAGGGTATGATGTTAGAATTGTAGGGTATGGTATGGTATATTAGTATGGTATGATGTTATTATATTTAGGTTTAGATCATTATATTGGTTAGTATCATTTAAGTAGAAACCAAAAGACCATATATATAGGTTATGCACATACATGAAAAAAATGAATAGGGCTAAACATGAATCACAAGTGAAATTTCACATGCATGCATGACTTAGAAGTAGAAACACATGTACGATGCTATGATGTTAGTGGTATGGCTATGATGTTATGATGTTATGATGTTTGTGTATGGAATTGATGATAGTTGAATTTAGGTAGTTGTATGGTATGGTTATGGTTATGGTGTCTAGTGATTATATCCCATGACTTAGTTAAAGGTTACTTGATCTTAGTTGGATGTGTCATAAATTCTTCCTTGAAGTATTGGAAATCTTGAAATAGTCAGTATGATATGTCATGATAAGGTCTATAATATCATAATATCACATAGGTGAACCACACATTATCATTTTAATTAAACACATACTTAATGAAAGGCATAGATAAACATATCTGAAAGACATAATAAATATCATGTTCCAAAATCTAAGTCAACCATATGTATAAATTTGAACATTACTATATATTATATATGTATACAAATAATGTTACAAAAATTGGCATGCCACATGGTCATAATACAAAATAGTGGATCAAACTGTACATCTATGTGTATACAAACAAAAAGTTACATGTATGCTCCACCCTATACATTTATTCTATTTATCCCCCCTTTCGCTACCATTGTCAATGTCTTCTAAGAATTCTATCTTTCTTTTTCTATTGCACAGTGGTGTTCCTTAATGCTGAACAAGAGGGATAGATCTCATTAGCGGAGACTGCAGACAAACCAAAATTTGTAAATT
This sequence comes from Pseudotsuga menziesii, assembly GCA_001517045.1. Taxonomy (NCBI): domain Eukaryota; kingdom Viridiplantae; phylum Streptophyta; class Pinopsida; order Pinales; family Pinaceae; genus Pseudotsuga; species Pseudotsuga menziesii. The sequence goes on from LPNX010850326.1 coordinate 171,786, forward strand.
AGTTTACCAACCTATTAAAATTCTATGTACATTTGTTCAAATTCCAAACCAATATAACATTTTTTCTTACTGTACGTGAGTAAGTTATGGTGGGTCATGGTGCGTCACTAGCAGTGACCCTGATTGGGTTCTCTTCAAGCACCTCTTGCTCACTATCAAGCTACATAAAAAAATACATGTCAATGTCAACAGATCAATGGGTGCACGAAAAACAAACTTGCATGTACAATAAAACTATACTACATGGGGGGGCAATGCCTTTTACAAATAAAGCGAGACATACATGTGCCTTGGGGGGGGGAGAGGTGGGTGAGATACAACCCCGCTTAGGTGCTCTTCAAGTACCACTCGCTCACTATCAAGCTGCATACAATAATATATATGTCAATTTCAACATATCAATGGGGGCAACAAGGAAAAACAAGGAAAAATATACTTGCATGTATAAAAAGCAATATAAGCAAGATAAGCAATATATAAATATACCTGGGGGTCAGGAAGAGGCATGTAACCAGTGGGTCGAACAATTGACAATGGGATAAAAGGATTTCTATATGCATTAGGGAAGAAGGCCGCTCGTTCGATAGCATAATCAAAATTACATTCCTACATACAAAAGGATAAAGATACAATTAGACAATTTCAAATAATTAAAAAAGTGCATGTTGACTCATTAAAAGCACAATTAAAATAAAGAAAGACATAAATGTACCTGGTGGGGGGTCAGAGGTGGGTCACCAACAACTTCAATTTGGTGATATTCAAGCATCGCTGCCTCACTAGAAGCCTGCATAAAGTAACATATGTCAATGTCATATAATAAAAAGAAAAGAAGACATATATACTACATGGACGAAAAACGATGTTTTCAAAGAAAATGAAAAATACATGTACCTGGGGGGGACAGGTGGGTCACCAACAACTTGTATTTGGTGCTCTTCAGACACCACTGGCTCACTATATGCATGCATAAAGTAACATATGTCAATGTCAGCAAATACAAATAAAACGAGACATATACTACATGGACGAAAAATGTTGTTTTCAAAGAAAGAGAAACATACATGTACCTACCTGGGGGGGTGAGGTGGGTCACCCAAAACTTGGATTTGCTGCTCTTCAAGCACCACTAGCTCAATAGATTCCTTGATAAAGTAACATATGTCAATGTTAGATAATACAAAGAAAACGAGACATATACAAGATGGATGAAAAATGAGTTTTTCAAAAGAAAGCAAAACATACATGTACTTAGGGGGGAGAGGCAGGTTCCCAATCACAAAGGTCATTCCACTGGCATAGATATCATGCTACGTAACAAAACATAAAAATACAATTAGAAATTTCTAATAATTAAAAGCATACATATTGAATTATTAAAAGCATAATTAAAATAACACATGTGTCTGGAAATGTTCCTCTACATGCGAGGGACTTGGCTGGGATTCCAAAAAATCATCCTTCCCACCTTGCATAAAACATATTGTATCCATATTAGGATGTATTGAATGTTGCAATATCTACTATAAATATGTAAATGATGATGGAAAATTAAAAATTAAAGTTCTTACAGCTAATGGTGAAGCACCAAAACCATATGCAGCATTGACCACTGCATCAATGTCATCAACATCAATCGTTGGACTATGTGAATATGGGGTGTGATGGGACACCAGCTGTATATTTGTTCACATAATTTGTTATATTATTAAATAAAAATAAATTACGAAACAATTTAAAACTATGATATAAAACAAAATAAATATGAAAAGAATGAGTTTTACTTACATATTGAAGTAATCCATTGTCTCGGAACTCTGAAGCAGGCCCATAGCATATGCCTCCACACGCTGTGCAAGGGTGTGGAATAACACGACTCTCTATGGCACATGGTTAGGATCAGTCCTATCCCCTTCCCTATATTGGGGCATCCCATGACCCACACCTTGGAACTTTAAAATATCGAAACAATTAACATGTTTCCCCAAGATAAATTCTGCATACAAATTCCTCAAGAAAAAAATTGGGATGTCTCTATTCCCATAAGGGTCTTCATTGAAGACCATGTACCAGCGATCCATCCAATTGGATTTCACATTTGGTTCCATGCATCAGTCTATGGAATTGTCTGCTCGACTGGTGGGTGGAACCAATCTGGTGCTAGGGTCCTGGAATAATGAAAAGAATTGGACTTTGGTTATCTTTAGTCTTTTGATGTCTTTATAGATAAAACTATCAAAATAATATTGTCTCATGGATTCTCTGTACGAGCTAATGTTGTATAGTGCTCCCTGGGCATTAGCAACTATGCTTGTTATTGTATCCAGTGCATCGACTAATGATTGTCTCAAATGGTCCCCCCCTTTAAACAATGAGCTAAGGCACGTCAATGCACCCAAATGAGCCAAAATATTTGAATGCGCCTCAATGCACCCAAATGAGCCAAAATCTTTGAATTCTGGTCTTCTTCCCCCTCCATGTTTGGGTTTGTGTCCATATTTGGGTTTGTATTTGGGTTTTTGTTTGGGGTTGGTGTTTATGTTTGGTTCTTGGTTATTAGTGGGTTCATTTTGCAAATCATCTTCAACATTTTTGTTATCTCTTAAGATTAAAACAACAAATTAAAAATTGTTTTAATATATCATTGTTTGATTTAATTCAACTTTTTTTATTAAATTCGTTTTAACAACTATAAAAACTATAAAATTAACAAAAACAAACAAAATTTGAAAGCAATTGTGAAGTAAATGAGTACTTACATTCCATAGGATCCATGTTTTGAATTGGCCCTTGCAAATTATCCTCCAAAGGAGCCTCCAAGTTCTCAAACTCAAATCGCTGGTGCGGTTTTTTGCTGTCCCAATATCGTGGCCTTCACTGTTTTGAAGATAAGAAATTGAGGCCGCATGCCTCTTTTTTATTTTATTTTTATGGTTTTACAAATCACAAGTGCGATATATTTCACTTGCGATTTGTAACTCTTTCAAAACGCAAATGCGATATATCGTACATTCGATATTGGATAACTAACTTTAGCCTCGATTTTGGGCTTAGGTTTTCCAAGCGTAGCATCAATAGTGCATATGCGTTATAGATTTACATTTCGGATCTGCGTCTTCCCTTTCTAAAGTGGCATTAAAAAGTGGAACCAACTTTGTGCCAGCGCCCCAAAAACATTCTAATAAAATTCTAATAAAAATATTAGCATGTTAAAATTAATGTAGTTTATCTTGTCCTTCAACTTACCTAGTTGGGTTAGGTGAATTTGCATGGCATGCATGTAATTAAATGTTATTCATATAATATTTTACAAAATTTGGAGAGGGTTCTAAGTTCACGATGGGGTCATGTCTTACCTAGCATTGTTACATGCTAATGTCATTTTTCGTTACAAGATTTATAAGTACATGCAAGTTTATAGGTGGATCACAAGGCCAACCCTAATGATCATAACCACTCTTGTGACAAGGTCAATACTTATTCCAAGCGATATAAGTGTTAAAAAATAGAAAAAATATTTAACCTTGATTTACAAGGGATTCATCTTGTTAACCAATATCTTATCATGCTTATTTATAAAGGAGGTTTTTGAATTGTGAAAAATAAGGTTTATATATTGTAGGTATTAGGGGGTGGGGAGTAGACTATGGGAGGTTTGTAGCTATTGTGGGGTATAAAATTGGGTATCTACTAAAATTAGAGAATATCTCATAAAATACGGTTTTTAAATTAGAAATATGTATTGGGAGGGGGGGTCGACAAAAGTTTTTTTGTAGGTATTTATCAATATCTTTTGAAATTAGGGGTATTATTTAATATCCCATGAACAAAAGTGCTATAACATAGCTTCACTAATTTAATACCCGTGTGTTGATCTCCCACATATATACCAATTTTTACAACTTTAATTGTAGGTTGTATGTGTGACATGGAGATGGGGTTAACTTGCACTTCAACCTCCACCTAATCCACGTCCTTCCAATAATTTTTTCTTTAGTATGAGTGATCTAGGAGGATATTGGTGGCCACCCACCTATTCCACTTGGACCCCCACCATTGTTTCTTTCAGTTTTCCAGTTTCCTTAATTGTAGCACAATTTACTATTTTTGGCAGTTTTTGGGTCCTAAACTTCCGGAGCCATTTTGAGGCCCTAAACGACATTTTTTCGGCATCGAATGGTCGAGTAAATATGAGTCCATTCTGGACTTCATATTTGTTATTTATGGATGTAGTCCTTAAATAGATATTTCTAACGATGTATCATGCGCATCAAACGGAGGTAGTATGCTAAAGTTACGACCCCGGGAAATTGATGTACCAAGTTACCCACCGGGGCCCACATTCTGGTGTTTCACCTCCTAGGGTAAAAACAAAACTTTTACACAGTGAAATATTTGTGGATTCTTTATGTCTTTCAAAAAATGGTAAATGTCAACAACATTCACACAAGTAATTCTGGAGAAGATGTGCCGAATAAATAAGGCATGCATTCAACCATAAACAATGAGATTATATATATATATAAATATTGTCACGACATAACAATGAACTACAACCACAATTATAAACTTGAAAAATTAAAAGGATGTTTACACATTCCAAACACACGAGCTTGAGCTCTCAAATTATTGTGAGAGTTTTCCCTTTTTCTTCTCCACTACTCCATGCTTGCTCTCTTTTCTCTTCTTCTCTTTATCGTTTTTGTTCATTCTATGTTTTTCTTTAGAGACTAAAATTTGCTTCTCTTGGAAGATACCAACCAACATTAAAAACTGTAATTAATTTTTACCTAAGAACTTAACTTCAGAAATTCAATTAGACTGCTTAAATATGGAGAGAAGTGAACTCATCAACTTGAGAGAGTGACTTGCAACAATGTTCATCAATTGAATTTGACTCAACGGGCTGAGATGTGATCAAAATATGCAAGTAATTAATATTTCCAACAACCACTAACCACACATACACCAACTATTATAAAAAATTAGCCAAGTGGAAACTCTAGTCTAGGAAAATGGAGACGTTAAATATTTAGAAACAAAATAACCATGTGAAACCAAGCCCAAGAAACTCACCCATGCATTCATTTAAATGCTCATTGTGATAGGAAATGAACTATAAATGTTGCGCCATGCATAGTTAAAACACCAGTATGCGAATAACTATAAATGTTGCATGATGCATGGTTAAAACACCACTAGACGCCAACTCAAATGTAAAATCGTTGCAAGGTTTAACTAAGTAAACATGTTAAATATGTATTACAAAATTTGTGTGCCATAGTCTTTTAAGAGTAACAAAAGCTATAAATATGCTACAATAACTTGGAATCTTGATTTAAGTGGTTATGATAAAAACCCATATGATATAAGTGATTATGATAAACAACCATCTAGAGGACACATGATGTAATAAACTGTGCAGGCTTAAAAGAAATTGTCAAATCTTGTACCTTGTAAGTAATATTTAGGAGGAGGAGACGCCATATGGCTTTTTGTATGCCCAGATTAATTCACCAAGGAAAAAATGTAGAAAGTAAGAACCCTGCTGCTCCATGCTGGCATGCTACTATGTTAAGAGAATGAAAAGGAGAGAAAAATTATATTCATGGGAATAACAATTACATTATTTAGCTTCAGCACTGTCCATATAACAAAAACAAAGTGATCTGCTATCAAGAATCGACAATAACAAATAATCTTTGAGCTGTAATGCTGATAAAATTGTCATACTTACATTGGAAATTAGTATATGAAGATAAGCATAGGCTTTAGATTCATATACTCGCATCTCCTCTGCGCCACGCTGAGCTGAGCTCTCACATAACTGCACATTACCTAAGTGATAATTCTTGGTGCATGGTTTCACTACAATTAAGGTCAACTTCTCATGCTAAGAGATGGAGTTCATATAAATTTAATTTAATAGTTGTATCACTATTGGAATAATCTAATAGTTATCCAATATGACCACGATTATAGTTGAAGTTAAGCTAATAGTTGTAGAATCATTAGAGTTAATCCAATATTGAGATGTTAACTAAGCTATTTTTACTTTTTTTTGAAATTGTTAATTATGAGTTAGAATAATTATGAAAGTTAGACTAAACTCATTTAAAAAGAATTGAAAACCTATTTATATCTATAAGGAAAACCTAAACATGTAATACAAACTATATATTAACTAGATTCCCAACTACGAGATGTAGGAGTTTATGAGGAGTTTATTAGGAGTTCCAACTATTTTATTAAGAGTTGGACTCTTAAATGACTACCGGTAGAAGCCAGGTGAGTCTGTCGAGGTAAAAGTGTGTCGGATGAAAAGTGTGTCGTAGTAACTATGTCACAATAATTTTAACACAAGTAATTTTGGTCTCGAGACTTTTTGTTAAAGTGAAAAGGGAAAAAAAGTTTATGACTACATAGTAACTCAAGCTCAACGCTACCGCTAAAGAAACTGTCTAGAATCTCCACTACTATTACCTGTCCCCTGGATTTCCCATAACTTCTTCTTTCTATATTTTTTACATAACATATTGCTATGAGAACAACGACAATATAGAGGAGAAATGGAAAACAAATTCTAAATCTATACTTATATAGGAGTTCCATGGTGTTACACTTTAACCTCCTTTTAATAAAACCACTTTTATTTATTAAAAAAAATAAAAAATAAATTTCAAAAAATAACTTCTTTAAAAAAAATCTAGGTAATATATTTTACAAAATAACTGCACTCCATGAAATCAGGGCTAATAACTCTGAAATCCCAATTCACACCAGTTAGAAAGGGCGAAAACATCCCAATTCACATCTGGATAGAAAGGGCTAATAACTCTAAAAAAACTGACAACGAATTGAAGAATCCAACTTGAATTTTATTAAAAATAGAGGTGAATTGAAGAACACATCTCCTATTTTAAGCGATTAAGACAAATTGTTTTCCCTTCCATAATAAATATTGGCACACATTGAGAGAAGCATGTAAGCTCATAGCGCTCGGATTAGACCTTTCACCAAGCTCAAAAAAGGTTTGACCCTCACATATTAGTGATGTAAACATTTTAGTGGTTCCGTAGTGTTGTCTGAGTGGCATTGTGGTATGCAAGTAAACCCTTTTGTCTTTGTGTTACAGAGGGAATCCTATATGCTTCGTTTTCCTTGTGGGATGTTGTGATGTGCATCCATGTTTTTGTTTGAAGACCAAGGATTGGCAGAGGGCTATAATTGGCTGATAAACCTAGTGAAGAGAGGAACCTCATAGACAGATCAAGAGGGGCTGGCTAATCCTTTCTGCACACCCGGGAGAACACTAGAAGGCAAGGTATGGCCTGAGGGAACTGTGGAGCAGTGAAGGGAATGCTTCCTTGTGTTGGGTGGTGTAGATACTGGGGAGGCCAAGCCAGACCTTGTGTAGGTGTCCATAGCTCTATTGTTTTTCTCACTAGCTTAGCAATTCTACATGTCCATTGCCTCGGGAGTCTGAGAAACCCAATTCTAGGTTCGCTTGACTGTTTTTTTATGTGTGTGAGTCATTTCCTTAGTAGCCCATGAGACCCAATTATATATTGGCTTGGCTCGACAATCTATGAAACCCAACTGTGTGTTGGATTAACTGTGTGTGTGACATGATCTGACTATGTGTGTGTTTTGATGTATGCTAGCTTGGACGGTAAGCCCAAGAAACCCATCTATTAGTTGGCTTCGCTAGTTCTTAATGTAAGTGTTGGTTTGGGTGAGTAAGTCCTGGTAAACCTAACTGTGTGTTGTCTAGGTTGAGTAAGTCCTAATAAATCCCAATAGTATTTTTCTTGTATTCCTGCAGCCTGATGAGCCCATTTGTTTTTGGCTTGGATGAATTTTGATATGTTTTGACTATGTGGGAGCCTGATGTTCCCTAGTTCCTTATGGAAATCATGCCGAGCTTGTGGGTGGTAGTGGTTTTGAGAGATTAATGAATACACTCGCCTATTGGCTGGGTGGAATGCTACAGGGACATAACTAGTTGCAGGACAACTCCATCATCCAAGATAAGTTATTGTTGTTGTTCTTTTTATAAAATATATTTTCTTATGAATGAATGTACTCGTTATGTAGAATGCTTATGAATATGATGAATGGATAATGATGAATGCTTGTTAGGTATTTCAATAGAGTTACCGTTGATGAATGTTAGTGCATTTGCATCTATTTTTTTTTGTTTGTTTTATGCATTTTTTCCTAAGCTCATGAAGGCTGGAAGTCTGTTACAGAGTCATAATGCTTCTGAATTAGCGTTCCCGCCCCTTGGAATCCACCTGGGAAATGTGGAAGGAGAACATCATGAAAGAGCAGTTGAAACAAGGAAGAATGTGGTTTTCCACACCTTGGGATTCGTTGTGAAAGGGCCGAAGGTGGGAAGTGGAAGAATTGCCGAAAGTTCCAAGGAAGAGTTGGATTTCCGATTTTCGAGTTCTGAAAGTCGGAATTCAGGAATCGACAGAGAAGATAAGTCCAGGGAAAAATTTGATGTTTTGATTTCTGAACTCTGAGGTCGGAAGGCGAAAATCGGAAGTACTATGAAAGTTTGAGGTCCAAAGGATGTCTTTCTGACTTTTGAGTTATGAAGGCGGAAGGAGGAAGGGAAGAAGGGAGGAAGGCGAAAGGCCTTTAACAAATCCGTTGAATAGTTGTCTTTCTGACTTTCGAGTTCCGAAGGTGGAAGGGCGGATGGGGGAAGGTTGTTGACAATTCTATCAAAAAGTTGTCTTTCCAACTTCCGATTTCTGAAGGCGAAAGGAGGAAGACCGTTGGATGATTCGCTGAGTAGTTATGTTTCTGGTTTCTGATTTCTGAGCAGAAGGAAAAAAGTGGGAGTGCAGAATGTAGAATAATGGTTGAACACTTTCATCGAGTGTTAAACTTCTGATTTCCGACTTTTGAGGTCGAAAAGGAAGAAAGCAGAAGCACGGAAGGAGGAAGATACAAGAGTGGTCTAATATCTCCGTCGCACACGGTGTTTATGATTTTTGAGCTCCGCAAGCGAAAGGCAGAAAATGGAAGTGTGGAGGGCGGAGTGCGGAAAGAACAAGTCCAATGCAGAAATGACGTTTTTGACCGCAGAAGGGATTTGTGAAGGGAGGGAAGATTGTTTCCAGTGCTTTCTAAGCTCGAGAATGAAGGTGGAAGAGTGTGTTAACATCCATGCCCCGTGTTTCGAAAGGAGAACAAGAGTTCTTGAAGCAAATTTTTAATAATTCTGCATTCCGGGTTATGGGGATATTACAGTGGTTCGAAACCTACACCCAAGCTTCATTGTTGTTAGGATTGACTCATATAGTAACATACTATTTAAAATTATTTACATGTTTGTTTATACTATCCACTACCATAATGTGTATCTTATTTGTTTTATTGAAAACTAGCATAGATTTAAGGTTCATCCTAGTATATATATTTCATTTATGCATATTTGTTTTAATCAATGTATATAGAGTGAATATGAATCGTGTGAGAATAATTATTATAATATTGCAAGATTAGCATGGGTATGCACATAGGGATTACGGACAAGTTCCTAAAGTATATCCCTCTCTATAGGGTTTTTAGATTCACTATAATAATTGTAAATATTTAATTATTATTATATAATTGTAATATTTATTTAATTTCTAGTGTTTATATTTATTTAATAAAAAAAAGTAAGCTAAAACATTAAAGTTAAATAAACAAAAAAGAAATGGAATAAACAAAATGAAATAATGTAGAACTTATTTGGTGAACAAAGAATCATGTTCCTCTCAAAGTTCGATTCCACAAGAATTCATAACCTCTTAAATACAAACTTATTAATAGATAATCATTGAGGGACTCTGTAAAATACACTCGGCTTTTAAGTGAGTGATCAATATGATGAACTAACAAACTTGCCTCTTCTGATCTCCCTTATCTAATAAACAAGTTTTTCTTTGACTTTCTCTTCTTTTATCTTTTCTTGAGTTAGAGAAAGTAGTTAGAGTTATTTTTAATTTTTCACATTTTTTTAATTCATCAATTATTGTGTTTCTCAACTTACTTTAATTTTTCTTTTTAATTTTCTCTTCTTAATGTGTGTTTACTCTTTTAAGTCATATCTTCTAGTAAGCTAAGTCCCTCATTTAAAACCTTACCCCATAACAAGGAGATTGTCAACCATATAAAAACAATATTAATTTAATTACGTAAAATGCCTTTTATCCATAATGCCTAGAGTTACAACTCTATAATCAAACATAGATTAAAATGTAATCAAATCCTTCTTACTTATTTAAAACATATTCAAATCTTCTCACTTATTCAATTGGGTAAAGCTTTGGGGAACACAAAAACGAAAGTTCTTTAGAGAACGATGACAATAGATCAATCTAAACAAATCACAACATTGTAAAATAAGGCTCTTCCTAATAAATTGTTTGTTTTCATGTACATTGGAATGCCAAATTGGTTTCATATGCATTGAAATGGTAGTTTACTACTCTCTACCTGTGAACAATAACATGCATACAATCTACCTGTGAAACAATGGCATGGATACAATGACATGCATACACTTCTCACCATAATGGACATGCTAATTACTATACTACATTAGATATATGGTCCACCAAATGGTAACCCACATAGCCACTCCAAACATGTCCACTCCACCAAACCCTAAGTTTTATTGCCACATCATTGCTACAACAAGGGCTCCACCTAACTTCACGCAGTGTTAAGGCGTGTTGTTTAATTAAACATTTGTTAGACTATTAAACTATGAACGACGACCATGAATCTTTCACATTCCTTGGTATTCTGGAGATCGTTCTTCATTGGAGAAAAGTTGAGAGTATAATGCCTATAAAATATAATTATTGATTTTCTTAACCTAAATAAGCTAAAAAGCTAAAAAATTATAGTTGATTATTTAATATATAAGAATAAAGTGGGGATGAAAATAAAAGCTACTGCATGAAAAGAGAAGTAAAGTGTAAGAAAAAGAAAATCACTACAGTGAAACATTCCTATACTACTCATGAAAAGAGAAATAAAGTGTAAGAAAAAGGAAATCACTACAGTGAAACATTCCTATAAGACTCACGCAAACACCAATTATTATAATACTACTCAAACGCCGACTATTATAAACGATTAGCGAATGGAGCCAAACAATAACGCGAAGGACTTATTGAAGCAAGTTTCTGATAAGTGTAATTGGGATCTTTTCTTATGTAAACCTAAGTATTTGATTAAGGGCATTTTGCTCACATCTACATATGGTCACATTGGCTACATAAAAATTTGAGTCATATTTGACTGTGATTATAAATCAATGGATCAATTCTCAATCTTTAAGTATTCATGGCTCTAACACTCGGCTTTTATTATTGTCAAATGATGAAGATGTGGTTAGTGACATTAATAAGCGGAGAACCTGTCAAGCTTGCATACAAAATCATTCTCATAATCCTCGATGATGTGTGGGATGCATAAGAAGTAATTTAATATGTTGCTTCCGAATGACTAAAAAGGAATGTGTTAAATCCTAGATAAAAAAACACTCCAAGGATTGTCTTAGGTGTATCTAAGAATGATAAATTTATCTTCCAGGTATAATTGCACTAGGATGTGGTATGGTTCCCTAAATCCTAGAGACAAAAAAAATGGCTTCAAGTTTTGTTTTTTGACATGGGATTGTTTAGTGATCAATACAACCAATTAATCAAATTGGTGACAATCATTGCTCAGTTATACATCACTTTAAGTTCAATGATATACTAGTTGGTGAAGAATATTAAGATCAGCATCCCATTATTAAAATTGATTGTATTATAGTTTAATATGCAATTTCATTATATCATTAAAATTTGATGAAAATTAGAATGGTAACTTTATATGTAATTAAATATACAAAGAAAAAAAAATGGTAAATTGTAAAGAGTATAATGTTTTACATATTTATTTTAATTAATATAAAGTAGAGTTGTGGGATAGAAAGTAGAGTTGTTGGAGGTTGTTATAGAGAGGGTTGAGAAGAAAATTGATAATTTGACAATGGAACTTTTGGTTTTGGCTTCAAGTTTTATGTATGCAAGAAGATCTTGACCATTGCTTATGTTTACTACTCTTTTTTTTGGGTTTCATTGAAAGTGGTTAACAAAGTGGCTTATTACTCAACTACTATGACTACATAAATTAGTTAGACTTGCTTTCAACACATAAAATTATATTATGTACATACACACAATTTTTTCTTATTTTGAAACATATTAAAGTGTTCTTCCGTGTTTCATTTCCCTGTTTTGGGGGTATGCTAGTTTTATATTATGAATTTGTTTAAGTTTATTTACAAGATTAACCCAAGTGTACAACAGAGATACATTTTATGGGTGGTATCTAGTTATGCTTAAATGCATCTTGATTCAGATTTAAATAAGCTTCATTTAAAGAGTGGTTAAGTAAATAGATAACAATTGGTTTAGTTTTATTATATCAATTTTTTTTTTATTATTAAATATTATTTGTTTTGTGGTTATATTAAATGAAACAATCTCGTCTGAATAATGAATATAAAATTATATATTTTAGGTCAACTATTTTTACAAAGCTAAATTATTAATTGTATCTATAAGCACTTAGACATCACAGTAACTGGTTAACTATGTATTACAAAATATGTGCGCCATAGCCATTTATTTAAGAGTAACAAAAACTATAAATATGCTGCAATAACTTGGAAGCTTGATTTAAGTGATGTGGAGGATAAATGATGTAACAAACTATGCAGGCTTAAAATAATTGTAGAAACTCGTACCTTGTAAGCAATATTTAGGAGGAGAAGACGAGATATGGCTCTTTTGTATGCCCAGATTAATTCACTAAGGAAAGAGTACAGAAAGTAATAACCCTTCTGCTCCATGCTGGCATGCTACCGTGTTAAGTGAATAAAAAAAGCCACAAAAAAATATATTCAAGGGCACAACAGTTGCATCATTTAGATTGAGGACCGCCCATAAAACAAAACCAAAGTGATATGTTATGTGAAGATACTGGCTGCATAGGCTTCGGATTCATATACTGGCATCTCCTCTGCGCTGAGCTGAGCCCGACTTAACTTCCAACAGTGTATCTAGAATTTATTACAGAGCAGGGGTAAGAAATCACAGCTTTTGAAGCTAGCCATGCTTATAGAATAGTGGATGCAATAGTAGATGAACACCAACTCGAGCAGAATCGAAATGACATCACCCAGAGAGTCGAATAATCATGGCGCATGCAGTATAATCGTTTAGCGAGAAAATTTCAAGTAGAGAGAGCCGAGTAGAGATTCTTCTGTGAACATGGAATGGTAGAAGGAAAGGCTTGGAAGTTTCCGTAGGAATTGCAGTACATAACTGAAGATGCAGAAAGGTGTCAAGAAAGAGCAGCTGACCTTTAGACACATGGAGTACAGAAAGACAACAAAGGAAAGGCTTTGCATTTTTCGAAGCATTGACACTTGTATTGGTTTGTGTGATATGTACTGCGAATTGGGGGAACAAAGCGTGGCTCGGCAATCGAGAGGAGCAGGCAATGGCTGTACGTTTTGGTCGTGATTTCCCAATAGATTGGGTTCTGTGGATTGTCATAGGGAATTTATAGCGTGTTGTTCCCGAGTTAATGGGTTGAGGAAATGACAAAGGGATCAGTAGAATGGTTGGCAATGGCAAGAGCTATCCATTCAGTAGAGCATTTAATGCGGCTGCAGCAAGTTTGATGATCGTTGGATCTTGAGCTACTCGAGATCCAATGGTGATCAACCCTGCTGCAGCCGTATTAAATAGTCTGCAACTCAATAGATAGCTCTTGCAGTTGGCAATAGGTAGTTTTAGTGATGTACAGCATGACCAATTGATTACAGTGAGAGATAACGATAGAGCTGCAGAGTCTTAATGACTCTGTGAGCTCATGGGTCTTATAAGTCCATCCATGATGCCATAGACATCATGGAGCTCCGGTGGTGTCACATGTGTTTCTTTGAGTTATCTTCTCAACTGCATGCTTAAGCAGCATATTTGAAATAAAGCTTTTTTAGATTATTTATTTTAAATTTTTAATAATCTGGGTAAAGTTTTTAACAAAAGGCTTTTTAAATAAGTCAAAAAAAGTTAATTAGATTATTTATTTTATATTTTTAATAATTTGAGTAAAGTTTTTTTTAAAAAGCTTTTTAAATAAGTCAAAAAAGGTTACAATTTAGTAAAGGTTTTGGATTGAATTTTTTAAATGATAAAATCTATCATAATAATTTCATTTTTTTTCAAAGATGTTTTTTTTATTATAATTTTTTTTAAATTTAAATTTTAAAGATGTCTTTTTTTTATTATAATTTTTTTTAAATTTAAATTAAATAAAATTTTGAAGGCAAAGTTTTATAGTCAAAATTTTCATCAATAATATGAATTATATCTTTCAAAATAAATCTTTACTAAATTTAAAAAAATATTCCAAAAACAAGAATTTACCCACTTATTAACTTAATTTAAAAATATATATCCCAAAAAATATTGTATTTAAAGAAACAATGATGAATGTTTATTAATTACTTTATAATGAATAAGTTAATAAAGAGAGACTTAGATTATTTTAAAAATTTTGATCATAAATATTATCTTAATTTTTTTATTATTTTAAAATAATTTAAATTGGAAAATTTGTTTTTAAATAATTATGAAAAGAAATAAATTTTGTTTATCTAAAAAAATAATAAACTTTTAAGATTTTAAAATAATTTATATTATTAAAAAAATTAAAATAATAATAAATATTTTCTAATCCAAAAATAACTTTATTAATAAATTCAATTTTTTAAATTACATTTATAAAACTAAAAGAATTGAAGTAAAACATCACTATACAAACCTCTACCATGTTTTAATTCAATTATTATGTCCCCTACAAGGGGATATATATGAATCGTTCACCATAATTATTTGGTGTAATTTGTAGTAATTTTTAAAAAAGTCATCGAAGTTAGATTAAGGTTATACATTATTTAATTTAATTTTTATTTTTTCAGTTTTTTAAATGTCTATTTTTTAAGATTGTTATTGGTGAGGTGGAGATGACGTTGCCTTGAGTTTTTGTGCCCCAAGCTGATATCAGCAATGCTATAAATTAATCACAGTCTGGTTTCTGGGGCAGTGTTTTGACAACTAAATTATGAGGTTAGTTTCTCACAAACCAAAGAATAATAACTAATGTATAAATGCAAGACAATTATTACACTAGAAAGTACCCAATTTCAATGAATATATACTTTATTTAATTCTAACTCTGACTTTTGGATTGACCCGTAGACAATATGCAGACAATTGTAATCCTTAACATTGTTGTTAAAACAAATTTTTATTTTTTATCTGACATCTTACTTAAATGTCATTGGGTTCAACACACGCGTGGCTGCCAAGCGTAGTAAGATGGCCAAGGTGGGGCCACGATCACAATTTTCGAAAGTATGGTTTTAAGAAAGGTCCATGAAAGCTGTAAATAATTGTAAAATAAATATTGCGTCTGGTTAGGACGTGGAGACTCAAAAGCTGCATGCATGGTATCTGTTTTTTTCTTCTCCCGCCCAACATTCTACTACCCAATCCTCAAAGCTTATCATGGAAATTCTCATAAATTCTTTGCAGCCCATGGAGATAAACAAAGAGACCCCTCTATGGTTTCAACAAGAATCCAATTCTCTGTG
Source organism: Pseudotsuga menziesii (assembly GCA_001517045.1). Taxonomy (NCBI): domain Eukaryota; kingdom Viridiplantae; phylum Streptophyta; class Pinopsida; order Pinales; family Pinaceae; genus Pseudotsuga; species Pseudotsuga menziesii. Next base: position 187,516 of record LPNX010850326.1, read on the forward strand.
CTTTCAACAGCAATCCAATTCAGTTTCACTTACGTACCAAGATGGGATGATGATACCTTGCAAAGCACAGAAGTGAACACGTTTATCTATCACAAACACTTGGAGTTTATCTATCACAAATTACTAGTGCATCCTGGCGCTCGTCTGCCACCCAAAGTAAGTAATTAAGTAATTTGCATCTGGTAATATCTCTCAGCTGTATCCCTTTAAATGTCGGCTGTCTGCTAGTCATGATTTAAATTTTACATATCCTTCAATTTTATCTTATGCATAAATTCAGATGGATGGTAAGAGATTTTGTGGCTGATAATCTTTAACTTTATTATTGTGCAGCTGGTTTGGTCAAGGTTTCACCATTCGACTGGGCGAGGAGGTCGCGCTGCGCTATTTCTCACCACAGGGATGAATATGCATCCCATTTCATGGTAACCCTTTATTTTACTTGTTAATTTCTTTTTAATTGATTATCTTTAGATATACTTTTAGTTCTGGCATCTAGATTAGGGTTTGAGCTTCTCGATTGAATTTTGGTTGGCTTTGTTGGTATGTATACCTTCCATTTGTTCCAGTCCCAGTGAAAGTAACCCAAATATTTTTGTTCGGCTTTCTTTTCTCTATTCGAGAAGAGCCAGTGGCCTATAAGAACATAGATTTTATCGGGCCCATGGATAGGAGTGAGTGCGGTCAAACACGTGCAACCTCGGATCGTGGAAAGAGCTCAAGGGTTAGGTACCACGATATTTTTGTCCCACAACGCGCGCATTCGTAGATTTCACCAATTTCAAAGACTCATTCTACATGTAGCACACAGAAGCATCGTTCGTCCTTAGAAGTGGTCGGCGTTCGATCTACATTCTCTATTGCTTATGTCTCCTTTTTCAATTCATTTTTCCTCCACCCAGAAGAGAGAAATTTGTGGGACTGAGTAAAAACATAATATTCAATAAGGCATGCACTTCTGATTCATTGACTCATGCTAAGTTTCAGACCTGACCTGCAAATTTTGCCAAAAATCAATTTCAGCAAAAGGCTTGATAGTATTAAATAATATAAATTTGTCAAAAAAAGTGTACTATTCATCACATAGCCAATCAACATTATGACAGTAAATAGGCAACTACTCTTTAGACACCCCATTGGCGATGATACGTAAGTGTTTATAAGCTATGTTGATGATAAACCAAACATGATTCTGCAGTTGCAATACTGTTATGGTAAAAGTTTGATTGCAGACTTGAACAACAATAAATTCTGATTGCAGACTTGAAACAACAATCCAGCACAAGGGTCAAGTCAAAGAAGGCCTTGAAATAATTGAAAACACAGAACAATAAACATATACCTACATGCATGCAAAGTCCCACGGCGCCACCTTTGTATTTGATGGCACACAACTCGCCTGATTAATGAATTTCGGGTCCTCCGAAGATTTGCTTTCCGTTGTTGGGATTTGCCAACGGTGTACTCTTGAATCATTGTAGCACATGGAAAGGAGAGGAGAGAAAACTTCAGATCTTTTTTCAGGAAAACCTCCAACACCGGTCGAAAAAATAAACAAATTGTAAAGAAGAACAACGACAAAGAATTGACACAGGTGAGTGGAGGAGACAAGCTTTGATATCATGTTATAAAGCTGCTTATCTGTGCCTAATGATTCATTGTTACTCTTAGAAAGTGGATACAAAATGAAATATTTTTCAAGCTGCTAAAATACAAAATGAAGACGGAATTCCGAAAAGAGACACTGCTCTCTTGCAACTTTGGAACAATCTTCAGTTTTTCCGAACTTCAATAAAGTTTCATTAAAAATATTTTAATTTTTGTTTATGTTCCAATAAATTGATTTTAACTTTTTGTTAATTACGAGACGCAAAATTAAAGGTTTTTATTCTTAAGTTGTTGACAAGTCATTGCAGGTTTCTTTCGCTTGTTTTTATTCTTAAGTTGTTGACAAGTCATTGCATGTTTCTTTCGCCTCTCCACCTGTAGGTAAACTACTCGTGAATAATTTGCTATTTTCTTTTAACCCTTTGAGAGGAAAATGATACGTATAAGATGTGTACACATTTCACTTAAGTTAAACAAAATAAATTGTTAAGTTCTTTTAACTATTTTTTATTATAACTTTCTTTATAATAAAAAAATCTTTTTAATTAGTAATATAAATTTAAGTTAATTCAAATCTTTTATAGGTATTGAAAATTGCATGTGTGTTTTTTTTATAAATTATTAAATTAATATAACTAACTAATATAAATTAAAAAACCCATACCTTCGTCTCTCAAAAATGTTAAGAGGGAATGTCACATTCTTTAAAAAAGTGTTCGTACAATTAGTTGATTATTGTTGGAATAAGAGAATGGAGTGGTGGTTTGATGCATTCAAGTTAAGTTGGGTTGTGGATATTACAATTTCAATGTTTATTCTTTCATAATTATATTAAAATTTAAAATTTCAATGATGGAGAATTTAAGTATTTTTTTTATGAATATTTATTGTTTTTGGGTATGTTAATTTTAAGTTAGCATCATGTTTCTAAGTTAAGTTATTTTGTTTGATTAATGTTCTATTGTGTAAAATCAATGTTAAATTATAATTTAAAATTTCAATGATGGATAATTTTAAGTGTCTTTCTTTTCATGAATATTTATTGCTTTTGGGTATCGTGTTTCTAAGTTAAGTTATTTTGTTTGATTAATATTCTATCTTGTAAAATCAATGTTAAGTTATATTGTTTGATTAATGTTCTATCCTGTACACTCAATGGAAATCCCATTTACAAACTCAATCCAATTTACAAACTTAATGGCAATCCAATATACAAACTCAATGGCAGGGAATATTTTTCAATGACCCAATTTGTAAACTTAGATGAAGGTCCCTAAACTTGAGAAATATGTGCAGATTAATGTGATTAGATTTTGAATCATCATCAATTTTTCATATTGATTTATTTGTGTCTAGTGTTGGTATTGCTATAAAAGTCTTATAATTTCATGCTAATTTCAAGCTTCTTTGCATAGAGCTACAATTTTGGGGGTGGTCAAACTAGTTTCTTGATGCAAGCATTCACTTTAACTAGGAGATCCTTCACCAACATGTAGGTATCTTTTGCATTGAAACTATCTACTTAAAAATTGATACAAGCTACAATTCAATGATGGAAAGAGAGATGTATATTCATGGTACTTATCAAATTGTTGGATCAACAAATACCCATTTGGTTACATTTTGAAAAGAGTGGAGATTTTATTACGTTTAACTGTGAGACAAACAACATTAACACTTGATACACTATCAAACACCTATTTTAAACTAATAAAAATGGTTCAATATTGCATTATATTTACATAAAAAAATTATTGTATTGTAAGTATCAAAAGTAACACTTTATTTTCAAAATTGATTTAACATCTCATGAAATTTACAAATGTGTGAAAGGAACCACATTAAATATAAAAAAATTATTGTATTGTAAGTATCAAAAGTAACACTTTATTTTCAAAATTGATTTAACATCTCATGAAATTTACAAATGTGTGAAAGGAACCACATTAAAGGGATGTTTATTAAAGGCACCATCATTGAAGGGATGTTTGTTTATTAAAGGAGCCACCATTGATGGAGTGGGAATGGTACAACATTGGGGATTGTGCAAATCATAAGTGGAGTATATATGATTTTTAGGTGAACTCTAGGTCCATTGTTGTCACATTAATAAAATATATAAATGTTATATTTAACGGAAATAAAATTTTATAAAATGCCTAATTATTTTATATTAGCTACACATAATCTTTTTCTTTTTATAGCATTTTTTATTAACTCTCAGAATCTAGGAACATGTGGATTTGGGCATGTGAACATATTAAGAGCTTGTTTCGATTTAACTAAGTCAAAGTTTATTATTTATTACGAGTTGAAATGTATGGGTATACATTACTAAAGTTTCAAAAGGTAGAGTTTTCATTATGACCCTTTTCATCTATAATAGTTGAATATTAGACCATGAAAAAAATAAAATACTTCTAGGGAGATTCTATAGTATGAAAGGGTTAGTTAAGTCTTCCCAATCATTCACAAGCTAGGTGGCCTGCAAGAGTGACAGATGAGAAAAACTAAGACTAAGAGAATATCATTCCTTGGATTTGATGCAATTGTAACTATAGGATTTCCCCAAGTTTGATTGAGAGCTTACAATCCCAAGGGTTGGCCAAAATCTCATATACATCCACTTAAGAAATTCATGTGGATACAAGGCTAGAAAAGTGGGAGGAGAATTTAAAGTTAAATGGTTAATGTTATAATCTAGTAATACTCTTTTTTTTAATATCAATTATTGTTTATGGGTTAAAGTTATGGTGTATGGGTATATGAGAAGAAGTGGTTAGACGTTGTTTCTATAACTTAGGTTTGCTAGAGTTTTTAGTTAAATTTCTTGGTAATTAATAAAAACTAAAAACACTACTATGATGTAATACAATAACACTATAAATCAAGACACTNTTCTCATTTCTATCATTAATGTCACACAACTCAAAAAAACATGCTACTCCATTAAGCAATGACATGTTATTATGTGGATTTTGTTATTATTAATTAATTGCTTTACATATATTTTTGTAGATTTAAAAATAATACATAATTATTATAACAAATAATCATATTTGGTTTCTATTAAAGTTATGGTGCTTTTGAATATGTGTATAAGGTATCCCAACTAGCATGTTACAATAGATAATGCTTTTAATGGTAACATTAGTTGAATGGTAGATGAGTTCTTAATGAAGTTGCATTGAGTTTAAACATTTCATTATAGCATGGTGGGAAACTTGGTTGGCATTAGCATTATATAGAGACAATGGACTTTCTCTTTGTTGATCATTTGTCTTGGCATTTCAAAGGCAACAATGTTCAAACCATGGAATAAATTACATTCATGTAAGTTGGAGAATAACTAAGTAGAGAGGTGCAACTTCAATTTCTTTTTGTTTCGAAGATAATTAATCAATTATTATTTTGTAGTGTGTTAATGAAATTGAGTGGTCATAGACTTAGCATATGAAATACTTAGTCATTGATTTTAA
>LPNX010850326.1:194807-212390 GCA_001517045.1 Pseudotsuga menziesii
ATATGGAACGGATAGGTGTCAAATAACTTATAGATATGATGCCTTCCTCATTTATCAAGTAACAAAAGATTTAAACAATTATTTGCATTTCTTTTTTTGTCAAAATTACCTATGCATTTGTACTAATTTGCTTTCTACAACTTTCATCTCAAAACATCAACTATTGGCAATGTCGGGGACATTGCCACCTGTACTAATTTGCTTTCTACAAAGTCCATCTTAAAACATCAACTATTGGCAATGTCGGGGACATTGCCACCTCCTGGCTCTTGTTTTAAGTACATCCTTAAAACATCAACTACTGACAATGTTGGGGACATTGCCACCTAGTGGCTCTTGTTTTAAGTACATCCAGGTAATTAAATTAACAGAAACCGCTCCCCTAGAGGTAAGTCCATGACCGTCCGGTCAATGCCTGAAAAGTCTGTAGCAGGGAAGGTTCAAGTGCAGAATCTCCATGATATCATGGATGGACTTATGGAGACCCATGAGCTACTCTGCAGCTCTATCATTAGCTCATTACCTTCTGCTATAGCATGCTCCTTCATTTACTGTCCATTTAATGCTATTTTAGCTGTTATAACTTTATCACCAAACTTCTGTTTCTGTTACTGCACATAAAGACCTAATGGGTTTCTTTAATGCCTGCATCCTGCTGAATAATTTGTCATAGCACCGTAATTAAACAGATAAAGCAGAATGTGCAGATGCAATACTGAACGATGTATAGGAACGTATTCATACACATCATTCATTCTCTTTTTCATACACAGATAGTTACTATTGTGTTTCCCGTATCGGAACGTTGTATTAATCCAGTATTCCACCACCGATGAAAAGTTTGATTTTTTGCAAACCTGCAGCTTTCCATACCCACGTAGTCCACCACCATTCGACGGGTTCATGGAGAATAACTCTATGCTCTACTCGAGAATAACTTACCTATAATAATAATTTATTTGTGCGATTTCTTATAGTATTATTGTGTGTCTCGCATTATGTCGACTCTACTCGAGAATAACTTACCTATTATAATAATTTATTTGTGCGAATTCTTATTGTAATATATGGCGAACCGTGAGTTTTACCAGACGTTTTCATTTAGAAACACATCATAGAAAATGTTTAATGTGTCATTTCTGGAATATGCAGATGTATATATGGTTTATGTTTGGCTAAATCCTGGTATTGTGAGTTGTAAAACCGAAAGTGCATTCTTGTTGTGCGAAACCTACACCCAAGCTTCATTGTGGTAGCGATTGACTCATATGGTAACATACTGTTTATACTATCACCCAAGCTTCATTGTGGTAGCGATTGACTCATATGGTAACATACTGTTTATACTATCCAGTACCATAGTGTGTATCTTATTTGTTTTATTGACTCATATGGTAACATACTGTATATTATCCAGATCCACCTCATCCTTACATATATTTCATTTATGCATATTTGTTTTACTCATTTAATATAAAGTGAATATGAGTCCTGTGAGAATAATTATTATAATATTGTAAGCAGGGGTATGCACATAGGGTATGCAGTACATAGGGATTAAGACAAGGTCTGGAAGTATATCCTTTTTCCTATAGTTCCCCTTAGTAAAAGGGAGAATTCTCTTTTTCAGATCTACCATAATAATAATTGTAAATATTTAAATTATTATATAATTGTAATATTTATTTAGTGTTTATATTTATTTAATAATAAAATAAATAAGTAAATTTAAACATTCAGGTTAAATAAAAAAAAGAAATGGAATAAAAAAAACTAAATAATGTAATTATCTAGTTAACAAACAATCATGTTCCTCTCAAAGTTAGATTTCATAAGAATTCATAACTTCTTAATATTTGTCTAGATCACCACCTAGTTAGTTAGTTAGTTGAGTAGTTGAGTTGGTCACATTACCAAGAATTAGTGACCCATAGTATTCTTTGACTAAATATTTACGCATAGTTTTGCTGTTACGTAGTCTTATAAATACTATAAATACTGTTGCTTAATATTGAGAAGGTAATTCCATTGCCCAAGCAATCAATATGCCCATTGTGTTTTCGAGTCCTTTATTGTCCTTTCTAATCTTTAACAATTAATAGAGAATGACTTAGGGACTGTGTAAAATGTGAATCTTGCTTAAGTAAGCTTGCCAATATGACTTCTTTAATCATTTATGTGGATGCTATGTAATTCTTCCTTTATCAAAATCAGGATTTCACATTCCAAGCCCCAAACAAATACAATTTAGGCTGTTAATTGAGTGCTCAATAAAATAAACAAGTTGGACCTTTACCAATTTTAACCATTTTATATAAAAATAATATTAATTTAATTATATAAAATACCTTTTATCCATAATACGTTACAATTCTATCATGAAACATAAGTTAAAATATAACTAGGTCCTTCTAACTTATTTAAAACAAATCCTCTAACTTATTCAATTAAAATAAAGTTTTGGGAAATTAACCTATAATTCCAAGGCAAACTATAGTGCTTCTAGCAACGAACAAAAGAACGAAAATTCTTTAAACAGCTACGATAGTAGATCAATGTAAACAAATCACAACAAAATGGTGATAAATAACGACTCTTCCGAAATTAGTTTCATGTGCATTGAATGGTAGGTACTACTGTTTCCACCAAATGGTAACACACATCGGGAGTACAAACGTGTCCACTACATCGTCATTCCAAACATGTCCACTCCACCAAACCCTAACTTTTTATTGCCACATCATTGCTACAACAAGGAGTTGTTTAAGATTGACTATTAAACTGTGGACGACGACCATGAATCTTCAATTTTCCCTCGGATTCTGGAGATCGTTCTCCATCTCGGGCATAGTTTAGAGTATAACGCCTATCCTTATAATTATTGATTTTCTTAATGTATGGCACACTTAAATGAAAAGAATTATGACTCTTAATATATGCATATCAGGTTTAATACAGTAATTTGGAGAATGACTTGCCTTTAATTTGAAAATTAATATTAATATTATTATATTATATGTATTTAAATGTTTAAATAACAATATTCTAAATAAAGTATAGAGAAAAATAAAAGCTTTGTATCAATTTTATTGTTACTACATGAATCTGAGTTCAAGTTATGGTCTTTACTTTTAACAGGCTTCTTAGTTGGCAATTTACATTTTCTATCTTTTTAAAGGGTAGTTAAAGAAAGAGGTAACAATTTGTTTTGGTTTTTTATATCAGTTTTTTTATTTATTAAATAGTATTTGTTTTGTGGTTATATTAAGTGAAACAATCTGTTATGAAGAATGGATATAAAATTATATATTTTAATTTTTGTTCAACTATCAACTATTTTCACAAAATTAAATGGTTAGTTATACCTATAAACATTTACCTACCAATTATTTATGATTTACCAATTTACTTATGATTTTATGAAAATTTAGAACTTACATTTAAAACTAACCCCAAGCAACCTAGCGCAGCATTCATTTAAATACTCATTGCGGTAGACCATGAACTATAAATGTTGAGTCATGCATGGTTAAAACACACCAGTAGAGGCCAACTCAAAAGTAAACTCGTTGCAAGGTTTAACTAAGTAACAGTGTTAACTATGGTGGTATCACCATTTAAGAGTAACAAAAGCTATAATTATGCTGCAATAACTTGGAAGCTTGATTTAAGTGATTATGATAAGCACCGATGTGGAGGATACATGATGTAACAAACTATGCAGGCTTAAAACAAATTGTAGAAGATCGTACCTGTAAGCAATATTTAGGAGGAGGAGACGAGATATGGCTCTTTTGTATGCCCAGATTATTTCACTAAGGAAAAAGTACAGAAAGTAAGGACCCTTCCGCTCCATGCTGGCATGCTACAACAATTGCATCATTTAGCTTCAGCACCGCACGTATAACAGAAACAACGTGATCCACATACTGGCATAGGCTTCGGATCCATATACTGGCATAAGCTTCGGATTCATATACTGGCATCTCTTCTGTACCGAGCTGAACCCTACTTAACTTCCAACAGTGTATCTAGAATTTATTACAGAACACGGGTAAGAAATCACAGTTTTTGAAGCTAGCCAGGCTTATAGAATAGCGGATGCAATAGTAGATGAACATCAACTCGAGCAGAATCGAAATGACATCCCCCAGAGAGTCGAATATTCATGGCGCATTCAATATAATCGTTTTGTGAGAAAATTTCAAGCCGAGAGAGCCGAGTAGAGATTCTTCTGTGAACATGGAATGGCAGAAGGAAAGGCTTGGAAGTTTCCGTAGGAATTGCAGTACATAATTGAAGAAGCAGAAAGGTGTCAGGAAAGAGCCATGGAAGTGGAACTGAAAAGCAGCTGACCTTTAGTCACATGGAGTACACAAAGACAACAAAGGAAAGGCTTTGCATTTTTCGAAGCACGGACAATTGTATTTGTTTGCGTGATATGTACTGCGAGTTGGGGGAACAAAGCCTGGCTCGGCAATCCAGAGGAGCAGGTAATGCCTGTACGTTTTCTTGGTGATTTTCCAATAGATTGGGCTCTGTGGATTGTCCAGAGGGAATTTATAGGGTGCTGTTACCGAGCTAATGGATTGAGGAAATGACGAGGGAGGGATCAGTAGAATGGTTGGCAATATGTAGTTTCAGTGATTTACATTATGAGCAATTGATTACCTCCTGCTCAAGTGACCTCATTTACTCTTCCATTACAATCCTGATCAGTAGAATGGTGGGCGCTGCATGCAATCTGTAGTTTCTGTCATTTACAGCATGAGCAATTGATTACCTTCTGCCATAGTCTGCTCCTTCATTTACTGTCCATTCAATGTTATCTTCGCTGTAATAACTTTATCACCCAACTTTCTGTTTCTGTTACTGCACACAGACCTAATGTCCATTTTTTAATGCCATCCTGCTGCATAATTTGTCAAAGCAACCAAATTAAACAGATAAGAGCCGAATGTGCAGATCCAATCGTGAACGATAACCAAGCATTCTTTGTTTCATACACAGAAAGTTACCATTGTGTTTCCTGTATTAATTAATACATAATTAATATAGCATTCTTCTATATCATGGTGATCAATTTCAAATTCAAAAGCGATAACAAAATTTCAAATAAGAATATTTTATATTGTTTTTTCTTTTATGTTTATTTAAAATCATTATATTTGTATATTTTTTTTCAAAATAAATCAAATCTACTTAAAAAAACATACTTCAGTACATTTAACGCAACTTAAATGCGATACAACTAAAATCTAATACCGAGTGTTGTGCAGGCCTGAAATTTGACCGTATATATAATGTGTGTTCAAATATCCCACAATGTATTTGACAAGTAGATGTCAAACGAACACGTCAAGAAGAGTGAGGGGTGCATCAAAAAAAAATTGACATCTCCGGCCAGAAATTTTAATACCTCTCTGGTCCTGCCCTCTCCACTACTCTCTTCTGTTAGCCACCCAATTCCAAACATGTCCACTGCATCGTCATTTCAAACATGTCCTCTCCACCAAACCCTAACTTTTTATTGCCACATCAGTGCAGCAACAATGACTCCACCCAACTCCACACAGTGTTAGGGCGTTTTGTTTAAGATTAAACATTTGTTAGGCTATTAAACTATGGACCACAAACATGAATCTTCCACTTTCCCTGTGATTCTGGAGATTGTTTCAGTCTCGGAAAAGTTGAGAGTATAAGTCTATGGAGTTAATTATTGATTTCTTTTAATGTATGGCATATCTATATGAAGTAAAGAACTGTGGTTCATGATATATGTATATTGACTTTCATACAATATTTTGGAAAATTACATCAAAACCTGTTCATGTTGATGAATATTTGAAACTCAGCACAAGGCTTTATTATTAGGAAATTCTCAAAGATACTATGGTGATACCATGCCATTAAAGGAATACTCTAATACCCTTTGTGCTTTGCTGGAGAAGATTGAAATTGAGACCTATGTTCATCAACATCTGAAACCTTACATGGCAATGAGATCAAAGCGTGGCTCAGCAATCCAGAGAAGCAGGCAATAGCGTGTTTTTCCCGAGCTAATGGATTGAGGAAATGACCTAAGGATCAGTAGAATAGATGGAATTTAATTGCCTGGAGTATGACTTTTCTATTTCAGAAAGTATTTGACAGGTTTAAATAAAATTAACACGTCATTGTTGAGGAAGGGTTAAATTTTTTTGCAAACCTTCTATTTGAAATTTGATTATTTACATTACAGGTCATAAATTTTAATATAAATAAGTTAACTTATACCAACTTATAAATCTATATTATAGAAATGGCAGATATATTATTTGCACAACATGTTTTATTTGTGCTCATTAATGAATGAGTTAAAGAATGAGTAAAATTGAATGTATTATACATGACAATTCATTCAAATTTTAAAACCAGATGGTTGATTGACAAGCATGCAAATCAAAAGGGAGAAAAAATTTCCTAACTAGTAAATTTTCAACATAATTTTGGTGATGTATGTGTTAGATTTGCTTTTCAGTAGATCAAATTCTTCCTTATTTGTGTATAGTAATGATGCAGAGTGTGTTAATTAATGGATGATAGTTTGTACATAGTGATGTTGTAGAGTTCTTTAATGGATGACAGTAAGGGAATGTATAATTCTTAAGGGCTAGGTTTTATTATAATAAAGTAATAAATTGAGTATAGTTAAAAAATTGACACTTAATAAAGGGAGCTGTCTAACTAGGGGACTTTTTGATTTTCAGTCTGTTGTCTATTGGGAAATTTTAAGTTCAGAAATGAAATCAGGTCATAGGAAAACCCCAACACCCACACTTCCACACTCTATAAGATCTAACAGTATTTTTGTGGCTTTTTGAAAATTCTTTCACAACAAAAAAATGAATAAAAACCAGCTGGAATCATAGGTCAAAAAGTCTACTGTTTAGAAAACTAGTAAAGTATTACCGGGATGATAGCATTAAATGGACAATAAATGAAGGAACAGACTATAGCAGAAGGTAATCGATTACTCATGCTGTAAATGAGCAATCCACCATTCTAGTGATCAGGATTGTAATGGAAGAGTAAATGAGGTCACTTGAGCAGGAGGTAATCAAGTGCTCAGAATGTAAATCACGGAAACTAAATAATATAAGTTCCATTACATGAGCCTGGAATTTCAAAATCTAAGCTAAGTATTTGTTAATTGAAAATTTGATGACTGCTACAATTTCTTAGTGCCTATTAGGTTAAGTTTTAACAAATTTATTAACTAGTGGATTTTTTTTACATCTGATTCCTACTGATTTTTATTAATTTTTTTTTGTCATAAATCTTCACCGAACTTTCTGTTTCTGTTACTGTACACAAAGACTTAATGGCCATTCTTTAATTCCATCATGCTGCATAATTTGCCATAGCAGAGTAATTAAACAGATAAGAGCAGCATGTGGAGATCCAATCCTGAACGAAAACCAAGCTCTCTTTTTCATACACAGAAAGTTACCAATGTGTTTCCTGTATCGGAACGTTGTATTAATCCAGTATTCTCCCAATAATTAATACATAATTAATATCGTTAGTAGGCTTTAGCCGAGCTACAACGAAAATGTAAGATATAGTATTATGATAAAGATATATATTATTCTATATGGCAGTTATTAAAGAAAACTTAAAATACAGTATTATTGTATATTATAGTTATCAACTTCGAATTCAAATGGGATAACAAAAATTCAAATAAGATTTTTTTATATGCTTTTTTTTATGTTTATTTAAAATGATTTTGGGATATTCATTTATATATTATTTTATGGTGGTGGTATCTTGTTATGCTTAAATGTATAAGTTTTAGTTGAAAGTTGGTTAAAAAACTTTTAACAATTTGTTTTTGTTTTTTAAATCATTGTATTTTTTATATTAATTCTAACAATTTAATTTTAATAATGAATATAAAATTATATATATTAGTTTTTGTTTAAGAACTACCTATCTTCATAAAACTAAATATTTTATTGTAACTATTTACTTTTTTTCACCACTTTAATTATAGCTATACTAATTATATTTTTTATTTTTGCTAAATATACAACATATTCCAGTATATTCAACACATTGACAAATATACAACATATTCGAATACATTCCGTTCATTGACATGTGTGCAACAGAATAACTAAAATGTGATAGTCGGCGCAGTGCAGGCCTGGAATTTGAGATATATAAAATCTGTGTTTCATCCCACAACGTATTTAACAAGTAGATGTCAAACGAACACGTCAACAGTGAGGGGGCACCCAACAAAAATTGACTTCTCCTTTCAGAAATTTTAATACCTCTCTAAACTGTATAACATAACATTGCACAGACCTGAATCCGGCCAGGAAATGGTAATTTGGAGTGATCAAATTGCACTTTCTGTTATTTGGGTAGTTTTAAAATAGATGATATAGTTTAGTTTTAAAATAGGTGATTTAATCTGGAATAAAGGTTTTTATGAAAAATTCTTAAGAAAAACTGAATACAGGGAAAATAGAGTGTATAAAAGATGAAGTCCAAGCAATGCGAAGAAACATTAAAAATTGATTTCATCATTAATAAATGAAGAAAGAAGATATAAAATTAATGAAGAATAAGAAGATAGCATTGGTTTCATCCTTAGAAAAAGATATAAAAGAGAAAGAATAAGAGTATAATATAAAATAAGAAAAAACAACAGTGATATTTATAAATTTTAATATTAAATAATAATTATGTAATTTACTGTAACATTATTTAATTAAGATTAGTAATTCATTTCAATGCCACATTCTCACATCATGGGATAAAAAAATGTGAAGTGATCCAAAATTTAAAATATAACTTCATTTTGCATGTACAACTTCATCACACACCACTTTAATTCAAACTTCATCACATGTACAACCTTAAAGAAGTTGCACTTGAAGTGTTCTAGACATTAGATTTTGTCTTTAAAGAAGTCGCACTTGCTAAACTTAGCAAAGAGTTGTTGTTTTTTTAACACTTGTAAAATTATTCTTAGATGTTTTTTGTGTTCTTGTTTATTCTTGGAGTAAATCAATATGTAATTGATGAAGACGACTATGAATTTATCTAAGTAATTACTCAAAATACTATTCATTAAGCACATAAAAGTTGTCGGTGTGTTTGTTAAACCAAAGGGAATTACGACAAACTGCTAATGACTGTATCTGGTTCTAAAAGCAGTTCTAAAGATGTCTTTGTTCTTGATCCGTACCTAATGGTATCTATATCTTAAATCTATTTTGGAGAAGATGGTTTCCCCTCGGAACTCGTCGAATAGATCGTCTATCTAAGGAAAAGGATATCGATTTTTAATAGTGACCTTGTTTAATTTTTGATAATCTATACACAGTCTTAAAGTGCCATATTTATTCTTTACAAATAAGAACGACGCTCCCCAAGGGGAAACACTAGGTTGATTGTACTTTTTATCAGTTAGTTCCTGTAATTGTGATTTAATTTTAGTAAGCTCTACTATATTCATCTGATAGGAAGCTTTCGATGCTGGTACCACCCCTAGTACCATATCGATCGTAAAGTCTATATCCCTATGCCTCTTTAGTGGTAGTCTCGAAACTTCTTCTGAAAATATGTCTTTAAAATATTTTAAAATTGGTATATCCTCTATTTTAAGTAGATTATCTTTATCCTTGTCGTCCATTACATAGACTACAAAAACCTTGCATCCCTTACATACAGACCTTTTCATCTATAAGGAAGAGATTTCTCTTATGGTAACTTTTATGCAAATCCTTTTACACTAATTGTATTACCATTATCATCTATGCATGCAAAAGTTTTATCATAACACTTTAACATAACTCTATGTTTCTCAAACCATCCCATTCCTATGAGCAAGTCATAAGACCCTAACGGTAAGATATTTAAGCCATCATGTGTATTCAATTAATTCTTCATAATTTTAGAGTTTTTCACATAACTAGTGACTTTTTCGTTTTGTGCATGTGGCTAGTTGCACCAACGATGATTTCACAAACTTATCCTAACGTAATTCACATAATTCTACGATCCTGGGTGATACATAACTTAAACTTGCACCTCGATCAATTAGTATAAAAATGGGTTGGTCATTTATCATTCCTTCGATAAGGGACATTGAGGTTTGATGGTCTGCTTGCTGATTCTCCGATGTTGCATTGATTATGGGCATGATTCTTGACATATCCCCAACTGTAGCAGATTCTTAGATTGAGTGAACATTATTAAAAAAATTCTTTCTTATGGGGCATCCTTTAAATTAATTTGGCACGCCACATTACCCACATTTTAGTGGTTCCATCTGTGCAGTACTTTTATTAAAGGTAGTGGGTGGTTCTCTTTCTTTTACTGCAGGATTTAGAGGCTTAAAGATTTTATAGTTATTTACTTAATATCCCCGGTAGTTATTCCGAGTGTTCTTATAGAACTTAGTATTTTTTTTTCTCATAAAGGTTGTCACGTCTTTTAGTTTTCGAGTTAGGTATGTTTTCCCTTTTATTCTTATTTTGATCATAATAGAAGTTTTTGTTTCTCATTGCATCTTCCAGAGTTTTTGGGTTGTCATACTCAATCCTCACAGGGCCTTCACTTGGTGAAACCAAGTCGTAGTGCATGTCAATCATAATATATCATCATAATAGCTCACATTAAATTGTCAACCCACAGAGGTAAACTTATGAGGTGCAAACACTAATTGTGCAAGATTAGGATGAAAAACAAATTCATTCTATCAAACTATTTCAAAGACATTCAAATCTCAATGAGCCAAGCCAACTCCACCTAATGATATCACAGTATATGGTACTAGTTTGGTACTAGCCTATTTAAAGTTCTCTCACAACACACTACTTGAACTTCAAATATGAACCATGCATTCCATAGCCACAAATTTATTCTTAGAATTCAACACTCTATTCTTCTATCCTTTTATTCAATAACGTATTCTAAGATTAATTCTTGAGGATGAACATTTGTGTATTGGTTATATATGTTGCTTGCAATTGTGTTCTAAAACATTATTTTGTCAACTCAAAACATATTGTAACTAACTCAAAAAAATTCTTCCATATTTTGACAACTTCATTCACATGAAAATCGAGGCAGCTCTGATTGTACAATTCCATGCTTTCCTATGCTTGATTAATACCATTCCTCAAACCAAAATTTATGTAAAAAATACAATTTAAACCATCATTGAAACTCTTAAAGAAAATCCAAGGTAAACTTGTCACAAAATTATCTTCTAAAAATGAATTTCACAAATAGAAAGTATAGTCAACTCAATGCCAAAAAAACACTCTAAATCATACTTCACTCAACGTTTTTAAATCTGCAATCAAACTCAAATTACTATGCCTAATCATGTATTGCGAACCTGGGTAGGGGGGGCTTCCTATCCAAGTTGCATACATTATTTTAATCTTATATTAACTCATACAAAGACACAATTACTACAACCCATCACACAGATATATGCAAACGAAGAGATGCTCTTCTATTTATTCAACAAATAGTCAATTCAATACATTCTTCTCATCATGACATACTATGTTCCCTACTATATATCCCCCTCTCCCTTTTTATGATAACTTGTTCATTTTTATACATTCATAAGTCGAGCTTCTGTCCATATCCAACATGATATAATTTATTACATAATCTATGTTGTTGTCAAAGTAGGCTCCAAATAGAAAATATTTTCTTGAATTAGTTTCAACAAACTACACTTTTATTAGAGAAGATAACATATTTCTTTAACTGCCTTAATCTCATGACAGAAAGTTTCATGAGATAAGGAAATTTAGTATTGTAACTATTCGTTGATCAAAACAGAAGATGTGTTGGCTATTCTTCATAACTTCCATATCTTTGAATACCTCCACAAATCGATCAACCCATTTCTTGTTTTATTGGTACATCAATCATGTGATGGCTATCCTTCGTAGCATCCATATATTTGAAAACCTCCACAAATCCATCAACCTATTTCTTGTTACATTGGTACTGGAAAAACAATGTTAGTATTTGAATATATAGCATATCATTAGAATTGAGATTTTACATTAAAAACTCTTCAAAACTTAATTAAAAGAAAAAGAGTTTCTAAGGACAAGTTCCATACCATTAATTACTGATTTAGGCTAATGTAAGTCATATACAAAATGAGAGGTATATAAGGATAACACAAGGATAATGAAAGAGGTATAGAGTATGAAAATAGTGAGAATCTAGAACCTAAAAGAACCTTCATTCATGATATATTAAAGAATACCCCTAATTTCACTAGATATTGATAATTACTTATGAAAACTATTTTATTGAGCCCCCCTTCGAATACATATTTCCAATTAGAAAACCCCTATTTTTACAATATATTCATTTTTTTACTAGAAACCCCTTTTTATACCCCCCCACCCAAATACCTATAAATACCCCATACCCTATTCGCCACCCTAATACCTACAATATACTGACCTTATTTTTCACAATTAAAACCCCCCCTCTAGGAATGAATGTGATAAGATATTGCTAAACAAGGTGAATCCCCCGTGTCAATCCTCTCTCTAAACATAAGAAGCCAGCAACTGAGAAAGTGTTGTATTTTTTGTTTTATTTTCAATTATATAAGGAACATAACGAAATAAACTTAAGAACTTAGTGCAAACTTCTTTCATGGTCATAACACCTAAAATTAGTTCGTAAAATTCTTTATCTTTTTCTTCGTAGTACTGTTCTAAGAGATCCATTCATTCAAAATGTTTCTTGAAGGTTCTGCATGTTACATAACATTCTTTTATATGTTTTATTTTCTTTATATCTTGCCACCATATATATGCTTTTCCTGTTAAGTTATAAATGTCCATTTTCACCTTTAATTCATCGGAAGAGTTAGAAATCTAGAAATATTTCTTCATTCCAGATAACCAAGATTCCACTTCTTCCCCTTTCTCAATCTCTCTGTTAAACATAGGAGGTTTGATCTTTCTGAATTCACCTGAAATTTTCTCATAAGGTTTAGATTTATTTTTCTTTTGATTACTGTCACTATTTTCCCTGGAATCCTTATGTTTTTATGTATTATGCTTGGTTGATTCTTCACTTGAAGATTTAGTCTCATGTTTGGAAAACTCCAATTCCCTTCACTTACATTTGTAAGGTGTATTTTTTTCCATATTGAGTTTTGGTTCCTTATTTTTCTCTTTTCCATTATTGTGTAGTTTAGACAACAAAATTTTATTTAAGTCTCCCTGAGCTTTTAAGATACGTTCGCTATCTTCTTTAACTTGTTTTAATTCAGCCCTTAATTCTTTAAGTGTTTGTTGCAATTTATATGGGTTGTTGTTTCTACTTTCATTTAGATTTACTCATATTTCACCATCCCTTATGTTACCTTCTTCGTTGTTTGATGGATTCCTAGGATGGGATTCCTCTTCCGCAGACATTCCCGCATCTGCCATAATTTCCAACAAAAAACAAGGTTATCCTTATCTTCCTGTTCATAAGAGAATCAAACCATAGCAAGATAAAGTTAGTTTTCTAATTTTATTAGTTTTAGTGTTGGAATCGTTCAGGACAAGTGTTGTAACCATGCTCTGATACCATTACGTCCCAAACCATTAAAATCCAAAAGAAAAAATTATTCTATTATTCGATTATGTTGTCGTAACATGTATATATCAGTCGCAGCATGAAATAAATTGTCGTCATGAGTAATATGAATGTAAATGAACTTATATCGATTTTTTACGTTCCATGGAGAGGTTATGAATATGATGAATGGATGATGATGAATGCTTGTTAGGTATTTCACTAGAGTTACCATTGATGAATTTTAGTGCATTTGCATCTACTTTTTTTTTGTAGGGTTTTATGCATTTTTGCCTAAGTTCATGATGGCTAGAAGTTTGTTACAGAGTCATAATGCTTCTGACTTAGAGTTTTCTCTCCTTGGAATCCACTTGGGAAAGGTGAAAGGCATAAATCGAGAAAGAGCAGTTGGAACAAGGAAGAATGTGGGTTTCTGCACCCCAGGATCCGTTGCGGAAGGGTGGAAGGCAGGAAGCGAAAGAATGGTCGAACGTTCCAAGGAAGAGTTGAACTTCCAATTTTAGAGGTTGGAATGTCGGAATTTGAGAATCGACAGAGAAAATAAGTCTAAGGAAAATTTTTATGTTTCTATTTCCGAAGTCCGAGGTCGGAAGGAAAAAATCAGAAGGATAGAGAAATCTTGAGGTCGAAAGGATGTCTTTCTGACTTCCAAGTTCCGAAGTTGGAAGGCAGAAGGGCGGAAGGGAGAAATGTGGAAGGCTGTTAAAAAATCCTCCAAAAAGCTGTCTTTCTGACTTTTGACTTTCGAAGGTGGAAGGCGGGATGAGGGAAAGGCAAAAGGGAGGAAAGGAAGAAGGGGGAAGGCCATTAAAACATCTGGCAAAGTTTTTCTTTTTGACTTTCGACTTCTGAAAGTGGAAGGCGGAAGAGTATTGGACGATTTTTTGAGAAGTTATGTTTCCGGTTTTCGATTTTCGAGCGGAAGGTGAAAAGTAGAAGTGTGGAAGGAGGAATAATGGTTGAACACTTATTTCGACTATTAATGTTCTGATTCCCGAGTTTCGAGGTCGAAAAATGGAAGCGCGGAAGGAGGAAGACGGAAGAGTGTTCAAATATCTCCATCGCACATGGTGTTTCCGATTTCAGAGATCCGAAAGTGCAGAGGGTAGAGTGTGCAAAGAACCAATCTAATGCGGAATTGGAGTTTCCAGTAGCAAAAGGGATCTACGAAGGGAGGTAAGACTGTTTACAGTTATTTCTAAGCCTAGAAGAATGAAGGTGGAAGAGTGTGTTAATGTTCATGCCCCGTGTTTCAAAAGGAAAAGAGTTATTGAAGCAAATTTTTAATAATTCTACATTATGGGGTATGGGGACATTATATTGTGGTATTAGAGCTACAGGTTGCAGCACTGGGCCTAAATGGGCCGATTGGAATAGTTAACAGAGCTTATGGTTACAGCATTGGGCCTAGATGTGCCAGGTGGACAGTAAGTAAATGGTTTTCTAATTCTGATTTTGTCATGTAGCTAACAACGTCCTTGATTAACACATTTTTGCAAAGTCATAGTGTAGTTTGGAAAGTGGGTTTTTGTCCTAGCCATGAGAACCTATAGTATGAACGATGTACAGAGTCCCTATGATCACGAGGAAGATGCCATGGGTGAAAATATCCAAGTGGGAAATGTTGAGACAGGGAATAATGGAATAATATTTCAAGAAACCCTGCCAGACATTGCAGGAACCATGAGAAGCCTGATTAAGGCCCAGGAAGAGCAACATCACCTGAATGTCTCCATGTTTCAAAGTTTGACAGAAATCCAAATACGGATAAGCTTTGGACATCGTGTAGTAAAACCAAAAGGTAGTAAAAACAATGCCAGAAGAAGAAAGAGATCTTCTAATGGATCATCCGACTATGAAGGATCCACTGGGGGATCATGCTCTTATTCTCACAGGAATAAGAAAAATAGGTGCTACCAGAACAAATCTTGTCATGAGCTTAAAAAGGAAAGGCCTCCTACCTTTAATGGTGAGATAAAGAATGGTCAAGAAGCTGAATCATGGCTTTTTTGGGATGAGAAAATATTTTGAAGTCCATGACTATTTAGGAAATATGAAGGCCTTTATGGGACTTGCAGGATACTACAAGAGATTCATTGAAGGCTTCTCCAAGGTTGCACATCCAATCACTTCTTTTCAAATGAAGGGGATAAAGTTTGAATGGACACCAAGGTGTGAAGAAAGCTTCCAACAGTTGGAGAATATTCCCATAAGTGCACCATTATTGAAGATTGCAGAACCGGAAAAATATTTTGTGGTCTGTAGGGACAGTGCAAGAAGATGAGGGACCTTTAAGATGCAATCCTAGTTTTCAAAAACAAGATCATGTTACCAAAAAATATATCAACCCGAGCCTGA
The DNA here is from genome assembly GCA_001517045.1 of Pseudotsuga menziesii. NCBI lineage: Eukaryota > Viridiplantae > Streptophyta > Pinopsida > Pinales > Pinaceae > Pseudotsuga > Pseudotsuga menziesii. The sequence goes on from LPNX010850326.1 coordinate 210,804, forward strand.
CATAGCACTTGGTATGGTTCAACCCGAGCTTGACATGTCATGGAACATGTAGGATAGGAAGCCATATCACGTACGCATTATATAACTACAAAATGCACTCGCGATATGTAGTTATAAAACGCGTACGCGATTTGCAAATCATAAAAAAAAAAAAATTAAATACACAATCCCAAACTCGCGACCCATTTTCACAATCAAGAACGCGAATTTGAAGGGCCATTGGAGCGTTTTGGAGCGAGACCACTGCTTGGGATTGTTGCAGGAGCTAATTCAGGTTGAGGGGAGGAGATTTCACTCGTGCATTGTCATCCAACAAGTTAATTCAATCACCCAATGCATTTTTTTTTGTCAATTTTTACCGTATAATTGTGTGAATTTAGATGTGTGATATTCAAATGCACTTCCCTCCTATCTTTTTTAATTCTCAATAGCATTACCTTATACACCTAGTAGAAGAGATTGAAGAATGTGGTTCTATCCATATCCATACAATGTTGCTTGCGGAGAGATATATGAAGTTTCTAAAACATTTTGTGAGACAAAGAGTTCATTTAGAAGGATCTATGGCTGAGGGGTACATGGTCTTTCAGATAATGGTTCATTTGAGTGAGTACTTACCTCAATTGCATTTTGAAGCTCCATGAGTATGGGGCAATAACCAAGATCAATTTTTTTAAGGAGAAAGATTAGAGGGTGGAGGGTCTTCAAAGAGGATAAGAGGTATACTCAAATTTTTTGTAACAATTGTTCTAATCCTAAATATTGTAAATTTGGATTTAAATAATGATTACTTGTACATGTAGATGCTAAGGAGTGGGAGTCATTACATTTGTATGGTGCATACAATTCTTAATTTATGTTAGAGTGGACTGAGGAGTATAATCAACAAAAGAAAGTAGAGGTTGAATATCACTTTAAAACGGTTTTAGAACATACTGGAATCTAATTCAATCTTTAGAGAATGATAATTGTGTATGTTTTGTTTATGCATCAAACATAATGGAAATTAGGTTTTTAACAGTTTTTGAGGTGGTCATGTTTTAGTGGATTTATGATGTCAAGGTAAATACATTCCATAACTTCTCAACTGAATAAGTTTTCTTGTTTCATATTATTTTGTGCTTCTCTAACAATTTTCTCAAAGACATTTGATTTGGTGGGGCTAGGGAATCCACCACACGCCAATGATTTAATTGATATGTTGAATATATTTTCCCAGTAACACCTATGTAAGAAAAAAATCAATCCCATAAAGATACAAAATAAAAGTAAAAGTGTTAAACTTTAATTATTGTTTATAGTTTTTTATGTTTGAAAAATTAGTCAAACTTAAGTTTGTGTATGTTTTCCTTAATTTACATTTTCAATTTTGAAGAGATGTCATTATATACCATGTATACGTTTCTAATTATTTTCTTATTGATTTTTTTATTGCAGTTGTGGCTATGGACCCCAATGCGGAAATATTGATTGAGCTTGCCTAGTTGAGAGGTTTGAGTACTGCTTTTAGTGGTGGTGATAGAATTTGACGTTCACTTGCATCCACTTTGGATGCAATTGTTGAGACTATCACATTGTCAAACAACA